>CM063499.1:93316970-93319470 GCA_032207245.1 Pardosa pseudoannulata | reverse complement strand
ATGTCGAGGACTTTCTTGAGCCTAACTCCTTTGATCCCCGTACACTGTCCTCGAGTCTTGAACACTTGCCGTCGAACTCTCGACCTCCGAACTCTGACAGTTGGACTTGTCTCCTCGACTCGACTGCCGAACCCTCTCTCTCTTTCTAGACTTTTCTTCTTTTATATCAATTTCATCTTTGTCCCCTCTTCCTTCTGTTCGTCCAATCGGGATAGTTGTATAAATCTAATTGATCTCCTTAACCTCGCCAACTTGGAAAAGATTCCCCTTCAGATTGGGCACTGACCCTTAGGGACTCATAAATAACTCCACAAAGGTACATTCTTATTTAGTGTCATGTACGGAGACGAGATTCTAATCTGGGTCTGGGATCAGAACCCTACACAAGACGAAAAATTCCGTTGAATATATTTTATGGTGCTCTGCCCTTTACAAAAGATGTGATGGAGTCAGATTTAGATCGCAAGTATTTTACTTCTCGAATGAATTAATCAATTATATTACTAATCTAAATCGCCACATCACAATGGAGCTTCGTAGATCTATCCTATCTGCAAAATGTTCTCAATTACAAAGCGAAGTTCGGAAGAATAAAGAAATTCTCGAACTAGAGGTCGACCGGCATTTCAGGTACATATTCTTTACGAGAAAATAAAAATAATGCTAATTAGAATCCCAGTTTTAAAATTACCTTATCATAAAAATAAACACAAAGAGATTAAGAAGAAACCCCAAACCGCGTTTGATCGTATTACAGAGATTCGATTTAAAATCCTTTAAACACAAACTCTCACTTAATGACTGCTGTCATAACAACACCAGGAAAATGAGAGAAAAAAAAATAATCCTACGAAGACAACAAACGAGGATCTAAATCCTTTTAAATTCCAACCCACATCGATTTTCTCCCGACTCAAACGAACAAATCCCACAAATGAGTGCACAAAATCCTTCCATATTAAAAAAGAACGAATCCTCTATTTCACGGCGTCGTACTTCTTTCGAAACCGAACTTTAAAAGCGGAGATTTTTTTTAATGGAGTTTCTTGGAGATTTTAATTAATTTTCTCCGAGAGAGAAATCAAATATCAAATGATAATAAGTAATTAATCAACTTACTTTTTGAAGTTCGGCTTTTAATTATCGAGGGTGCTGGGAACCATTATCACCCGAGCTGCTGGTTTTTGTTCCAGAAGATTCTCTTTTGTGCTGCTCACCTAGTAGAAAAGTTTTAAGTGGATTTAGATTGCTGAAATTAATTCCGAGAAAAGAAAGTGTTAACAGAAGCAAAATGAGGAAAAGAATTTAACGCGGAGGAAAAGAACGTTCGTTTATTTCTCAGAGAAATGAAAAAACGAGGAGACTTGATTAAAATTTCTTGTTCTTCGAATGAAGAATTTCGTTATTCTCTCGGTAAAAACATACGTAAGAAACACACGACATGTATTTTCACAGAATTCACAAACTGAATGTATGTCGCATATTAAATGTGTTTGTTTATACGAGGCACATCCAGAAAATAATTTCCTTATTTAAAAAAAAAAGAACTGATACATTCAAGGACATATTTATTGGCAACGAGTACAGCAATGTTTCAGCTATTTTTCTACATAGACACCACTAGAATTATTGAGACACTTGTCGTGTTGTAGGATCCACCTTTTTATACCTCTGTCGTAGAACTCTGACGCCTATGAACGGAACCAGCCTTCCTGTCCCAGAACATCCTGCACACCCCTTTCCGTACCGACAGCGTTTGTTTGAATTCGATCCTGACCGAAGATCCACTATCACACCAATGCATTGACTGCTGCTTGGTTTCCGGGATAAAGTGCGCAATCCGAGTCTCCTTACCAGCGACGATCCTGCCGAGACACTCGTCGCCGTCGTCGTGATACCGTAGCAGAAAAGTCGGTGCTGCTCCTAAGCGTTTAATTTTGTGTTCGGGTGTCCGTTTCGGCTCATAGACCTGACAGAGCTGACGATGAATTTCAATGGGCGATATATGTGTATATGGACGATACATATATATGAATGGATAGAGGCATCCGTATTGGATTCGTGTTGAGTTAGGGTTAGCAACGTTCGAAATATACCCCTTCCCCCCCTTTTCTAGCATTTAATGCCATTATTTCTAACCCTATTTTCCCCTGTTAGGAGAAGGTGTTTAAATTTATCAATGTCACATAATAAATAGGTAAAAATAACATTTTTTTCAAGCATTATGAAGTCATTCCTTTAACCATCTTCTTTAATCCTTTCTTATTTTAAATTATTTAAATATCGTCTGCATGATTTTCATACTTTTCATCACTGAACTTAGATAGAAAGTCAATGATTTTCTTTTATATTTGGCTTCAATAATAGATTAGGTACATATGGGATCATTTTAAATTCAATCATCGATTATTTTTATGATGCAATGAACATTTTATCATCAGTATTAACAATGATCGTTTCGTTCTTTTACTTCCATTCATTACTGTGGCCAAAATAATTG
>CM063499.1:93279470-93281970 GCA_032207245.1 Pardosa pseudoannulata | reverse complement strand
TTTTTTTTGTTCATTTTACATTTTTAAGTAAAGATATGTTATTAAAATTAACACTTCTAATATTTATTACATTTTAAGCATTTATTACTTTTTTTCTTTCTACGAAAGCATCATAGAACTGAAGTTTACCTTTAGTCTCAACGATATCCAAATTAATTTTTGGAATTCCGGTGAAAGCAAATCTAGGAGGCGGATCCGAATTATTATCGCAATTCATTTCAAAAAATTGTCTTTCTTGACCGATTCCTTCTGTACTACTATCAGAGTCACTACTATCCAGGTCATCTAGTACACTTTCGCTACTATCATTTACGGATAATTCAGTTTCTGATTCCGAGTCACAGTTCGAATCGCAAGAAATGAGCTCCGTACCCACTGAATTATCCACTATTTAAAAGTAAAAATATATTATTCGACTCTTACATCCATGAAATTATCAGGCGGTTAGTAAAATATAACCGGAAAGCTATACACTGAAAGATAACCATTCGTCTTCTGATACAAAACGCGCGAAAAAACCCGCGCTTTTGAAGCAATCAGAGTAGAAAATACAATACACTGCAAACTATCATTTACTGGACATCTATAAGAATAATTTGTTACTAAAATTGGAAAACATACGACCGAAACAGTGCAAGCGAAATAGAAATCCGATTGCCAGTACGCCGTACAGGCACATTAGTAAATGTCTGAAAGCTGTGCCCATACGCCGTACGGGCAAACCGGGGAAGGGGTTAAATGCGTAAAGTATAACTACTGTTTACGTATTTAAAATATTCGTGTACCCGCATGTACGAAAATGCCTAGGGGGTCACACAATGCCTAGGGGTATTAACAATCATCAGCCATGCCAAAGAAACATAATTCATAGAAAAGGGTAAAAAATTTCTTGCGCCTTATTTTATAATGAGAAATAAAAAAGTTACTAGAAGATGAAAGTGTGGCGTAAAATAAATCTGAAAAACTGAGAAAATAATATGGGGAGAAACAGCAAAACATTTTCTGCTATTTTTCATTCTGACATAGCAGAAAAAGAAATCTAGTTACTGTAAAACTTCACTAGAGCCATAAATTGTACGTTAAATAGAAATATGGATCTTTAAAAATAGAAAAAGGACAAAATGGGCGTATTTTTTTTAATCTTTTTTTAACCCTTAATTTCACAAGATGTTTTTTCAAATATCGATTAAAAATATATTTAAATAAATAATAATAACAATAATAATAATAATTTAAAGAATAATAATAATTAATATTAATAATAATATATAATATATATAATATATTTAATATATTACATATTATCGATAAAAATATATATCTATTATAAAGATTTTATTTATTTGATTGTTCGTTGTAGCGGATTTAGCCGAAAAAGTCAAAAGTCATTATGATTCGGAATTTAACATTAAAAGTAAACTGCACAGAAAAATGGACGTCGAATATCCACAGGAAAAATTCGCTCGAAAATTCTATAGGTTTACGAAACTTATTCTTTTTTAAAGAATTGTAATTAAAGCCACGTAAGAGTATTTTTTATATAAAATTTATTTTAATATGACAACTTGCCCATTATTCTACTTAATATATTTTCAACAATGTCAAGACACTTCTATCATAGAATCAAATTTTCAACTTTATTCTTATACAAATCTGCCTAAAATTATTACATATACAGTGGACTCCGCTTAACCCTTTCGTGGGCCGTTGGAAGATTACTTCCCACCTACACGATCTTACAAAATACAACTCTGTGAAGCGCAAAACCCATTCTAATATATTAGTCTTGTTATTGAAATGACGGGAAGATTGATTCCCGCTTCGGTTTCGCGCTGTCGTTCATTGTTCGATCGATTGAATGAAATTAGCAGCTCTCTATTGAAAGTTTGGAAACGGGGAGTGAGAAATAAACAGCCCACGAAAGGGTTAATGTGTTAACGGTTCATGTTATCCAAATCACTGGGTCCGGATTTTCTCTATTTATTTGCTTGTGTGTTAAAATGATCGCTTGATGGGATCCGTTTTCGAACCTCATTTTCACTGGCAAAGGAATAGTCACAATGCATTAAGAAGGAACTCACTCTTTTCTTTCCCTTCGCTATTGTTCAACTTTTCAAGAATTCTCCCTGTTCCACCTAGGGAAAAGGAGAAAAAACAAAGGAGTGGGAAATGACACGCTCCCGAAATGTTTCAGAAATACGCACACCCTGCTGGTGGTCAGTGGTTGTCAGATTAGCAGAAAGCAACACGTTCTTATCGGAACTGAGAAGGAACGTAATAAGATTTTACGTTTATTTATGTTCATTTTAACTGGCAAAGGAATATTTACAATCTATTCAGAAGGAACCCATGCTTTACTTTCCTTTCGCTGATGTGTAAATTTCCAGGAAATCTTTCTCTTCCACTTGGGGAAATGGGAATGAGCAAAGGAGTACTGGAATTTTTCAGAAATTCACAAACCCTGCCGGTGATCGATGGTTGTTAGATAAGCAGAAAGCAA
>CM063499.1:93256970-93261970 GCA_032207245.1 Pardosa pseudoannulata | reverse complement strand
ATTTTAACAACAAAAAGTACAAATTTCAGTGACTCTCATGGATAAATAAAAACCTATCATTTTATATAGTTATCCTCATATTCATATGAATGTGATTTCTGTTTCATACAAAACTATGTCGTTTGTCCTAAATGTCCTTAATTTTGGAAAACATTTATTACTACCAACAAAATTAGCACTGTTGCTGTCAAAACCTCTGCTTTCTATTCTACCACGTAATATGGCAGGGTATATTAACGTTGCTGATCAACGTACAGTAGTAATACAGTAATGTAATTTAGGGTTAAACTTATATTTTACCATAAGAAAAAAGTTTCAGCAACTTTAATATAAGACACAAATTTGATGCAGATTTAATCGTTAGCATGTAAACATATATTTTGTTATTTTTATTTATTGATATTAAGAACAGTTTTCATTTTTATGTTTTTTTATACAAATCTACCCGATAAGTCATAGAGTAACTAACTTTGGAAAGAAATACTTGATACCGCCGAATGAACATATTCCGTATTAATACATTTTGAATTCCGAGATTAAAATCTGACTGTGACTATATATGTATGTATGTTTGTATTTGCGTCTATCTCCTTGCGAACCGCTGGACGCAGACGGGCACCAAAGGTACCAAAAGACGTGAAACGATCCAAGGATGTCATTTCGCCCGTTCGCTTTCCGATATTTCGATTAGTTTGAAAGATATTGACGAAAAACCGAACAAAATGCCAGTTTAATTTTGCGACACGAGCTTTCCATTGTCGAGTTGGCATCTAAATATGGCAGTGTTATTCATTGTTGGCTTTATTATCGCCAGATATTTGGTATTCGGGAAACACATAAACGTATCTACGCTATTTAAATTCCAGTGTAAGTATATAAATATATGATAGCATATATCTATATAAGACTATTTTTTATATGATAAAAGATAAACTCATTTTTGTTTAGGAAATAACTTCTTTTTTCTATTTTATTTGCTTGGCGAGATTTTTATTTTCAGTAATTAAAAATTGCCATATTCTATCAAATTTGTTTTTATTTCGCAGTTGCCATTTATAAAATAAAAACTAACATATGGTTATAGGTTTTGTTATGTAAAACTCAACTACACTAGAGAAAAAAAATTGGCAAGTGATATACAGGGAACAAATAAGTTTTCATTTTAGAAATGGCAAGTATGAAATGTTGAGATATTGTAACCACTTTTGAATAAAGTTTAAAATGTGTTTTCAAATAATATAATTGTTCTCGATATTTTAGCCTTATATACTTATTTCGTTTTATCAATATTAGTTTGGTATATTTCTTTCATTCTGAATTCAAATGCGCCATTTTTATTTATCCAATTTTAAGACTTCACTCTGTACTTCATCTATTATTAAATAACCTTGGCAACTTTCGGTATATTTCTTTTAATTAAGTGTTATAAAAATTGAAATCATTTAAGTAACTTCATTCTTATGATAACACTTTCAAGTAATATAACTGTTCTGGGTTTTTGATCTTATGTGCTTAGTTCATTTTATCAATATTTAGTATTTTTCTTTCATTGTCAATTCAATTGCGCCATTTTCATTTGTCCAATTTTGAGACCACACTAACATCTATTTATTATTAGGCTTGGCAGAATTACTTAAAGAAGTGATTTCGGTCAATCGAGTTCAGATATTCTAATTAGTTCGAAATACATTTTAAAACCAACAAAAACACCGTTTTAATTATGTAGTATAGTCATTTTAACTGTTGAGTTGGCGTGACAAATAATGACCATATTTTCGTTGTTGTCATCGTTTTCGCCAGATAATTGGTAATAGAATTGACATTAATGCAAAACAACTATCGCCTATCCTGCCAAACCGTTGTTTGTTGGTAAAATTTGAACTGCGGCACATTTTAGTATTTTTGTTAGTGATTTATTATATTCTTGAAGAATTTTTCAAGACCTTACCATTAAAATTGGAGTGTAAATATATACATTTATAAACATAAATACATTTGAATGCATTACTTCGCCCAATCTGCTGAATGCTTAAACTCTTTCCACCATTAAAATACCGCAATAACAATCAATTAAATGTATATTAATTAATATATGTACTGAGTGGTGCCATTTATTACCTATAGTTACAACTATTTGTCATCCGCAATAACTTTTTCTCTTTGAAATATCCCAGTATCAAAATCATTTTATTTTTTTAATAGCTAAATTTTTTTTCTTCATCAAAATATGTAAATTTTTATTTTACTTTCTCAAATTTTTTTTAAGAAATTAGTATTTTTCTGTTATATGTTGGCATGATTTTTATTTTCAATAATTACAAATTAGCCATGTTCTATCAAATTTGTTTTTATTTCACAATTACCATTTTTTAAAGAAAAAGTTATCGTCATAGGTTTTGTTGCTTAAAATTTAACTTTTATGTATGTAAAACATTAGTACTAAAAGGTATCCAATCTCGGAAATGAATTATGCCATTCTGAACAGTACATATATATTACTCTCCACAGTATTTTGAAATTTGACTCCTACATTAAAAAAAAGTCGTGGATTTGAGAATTATTATGCAGCGGTTCACGGGTTACACAATGCACTTACTGGACATTCAGCTATTAAAATAAACTGTTATAATCGTCAACAATCTGAAATATACGAAATTTGTTCAGCATTTATATTAATACGTCTTATTATCTTTAATAGTGGTTCTAAACCTTTCATCGAAATATTTTAAGACCCAGACCGAAGGCTGGGTGCGAAGCAGCTAGTTTGTTACTAAAATTGGAAAAAAATAAGGCCGAAACAGTGCAAGCGAAATAGAAATCAGATTGCCCGTACGCCGTACGGGAAAATCAGTAAAGTCCCGAAAGCTGTGGCCGTTTGTCGTACGGGCAAAACAGGGAAGGGGTTAACCGAGGTTTCTGTTAACCGACTTAATAACGAAGTCTAATTTCTTTTTCTCCTTTCCTAAATGATCTTGGAAAAAATTATACGGAATTTAGTTGTTCGTGTTACAGGTCGCACAAAAGCACTCAACTTCCAAGAAATATTACACTCTGAGAAGACAACGTCCATGAAAGCTTTCTTAACAGTGGTCATGTGACCCTATTGAATACAAGGTGCAATTAGTTATCGGACACTTACACCCCCCCCCTGTTCTGGGAAAAGCCCTAAAATATTTGGAGCAAAGAAACGATGCTACACCGGTGGATCTCCTGTTGCTTAAAAATTAGTGCGATAGAGCACATATATGTATATATACATATATATATATATATATATATATATATATATATATATATATATACATATATATATATATATATATATATATATATATATACATATATATATATATACACTAACACAATGACAATACTTTCACAATAGCCATAAATATAATTTATAGCTTTTTTTCCATATAACTTCCACTGACTGGTCGGACAGAGCATGCGCACGTAACGCGAGTCAGCTGGTTGTATAAGCAATGGCCGATTAACAGAATATTCTAGAACACTCCAATCTCAATGTAACCTGTGAAACCGTACTCAAAGACCAGGTTTGTTACTATCACGTGCATAATAGGTGATATTTATTATTGCAAACATTAACAACTAAATTTCTGTGTTTCAACTGTATATAGTCAAAATGACTAAAACTATGTATACAGTTGGAAACTTCAGTTGGGCCACAAAAAGTTTTTAAATGGGCCGTATGTGGCCCATGGGTCGAGGGTTGGGCATGCCTGATTTAAACTATATCTGCTGTCCTGAACATAAGCATACGGCACTGTCCTGCTTTGGAATTTCTTTATTTCATTCTATTAACCCCTTTCGGTAAAATGACGAGTCTAGCTCGTCAATAGTTTTTCATTCCGTACCGCACAATGACGAGCTACACTCGTCATGCGACTAAAGTTACTGTTAAATATGATAATTAATTTAGTTTAAAATTTCTAGTGTACTGAATTTGGCAACACTTTTATCCCTTGTGAACATCGCAAGTCACTATCGCATATTGTTTACTTGGTACAAGTCACTGCCAAATGGATGAGTCAGAATAAAAGAAAACCTACTAAGAAATGCCGTGTGTGTTACAAGAATCCAATTAAAAGCGAGACTACTTGACGGTGTAAACAATTAAGAATTCCTTTGCATTTTGTTTCGAAAAGTACCACTAGCTTGAAGACTGTATACCTCATTAATGTTTAGCTTTGATATTTTCTTAATTTTACCGTTTCTGATATTATTTAACGCTATGTAAAAAGTGGATTTTAATTAAGAATATGTAAGAATTGTAAAATGCAATAAGTTTTTTAAATACAGATTAAATGTTTATTTCATGCACAGTTTTTCATTTTTAAATCATACCGGAAGGGGTTAAAAAAGAACAGTTAAGTGAAACGGTTCGCTTTTCATGATGTGCCAGAATAAAAATGCATAAATATGAGAGAAAAAGAACACGGCCTGAAATATTAATTCTCCTGAAGACTGCGTCACAAAAGTGATTTTTCACTTTACCATTTCCTTACATTCGTTTAATTTACTTTTATTTACTTTAATCGAAAATGGAATTTCAGCTGCATTTAAATGTTTAAACGTTTACTTCAATCTACCAAAGTCGCAGGCAGTGGATGGAAGCGAAGTAACATTTAAGCAAAGCCCCCACGTTTCAGTTGTTTTCAGTACTTCATATATAACCACCGGTTGCCAAGAAAAGCGGAAAGAATTTCTCGCACTAATCGCACTAAAGTTTTAAAAAAACATTTTTCAAAATTATTTTCCTGATGAAAATATCTCCAGGAAACTTTAAAAAGTGCCTTTTTTTTCTATTTCAACAGAGATTTAGTAAAAAGTAAAAAAGCATTTATCTCTTTATTCAAAAAATACGAAATTCCCGAATCTGGGGATTTAGTTCCCCGATTGGGAGAAAATCCCTAAAAATATAAAATAAAAAATGCGTCTATTGAAACTTTAAAAAAGTGTTTTTTTCCGAAAGGAATTTC
>CM063499.1:93229470-93239470 GCA_032207245.1 Pardosa pseudoannulata | reverse complement strand
GTCTGCATACTATCCGTTCGATTTGACCTGGAAATGGAGATATAAAGGGATTCACTTTCATTTCTATGGGACGCCAATTATAAACATTTTTATATGAGAACTCATTTTAAATTTAATTCTTGGTTCATTTTTACGTTACAATGAAATGTTTATCGACACTATTGTAACAACAAAAAGTACAAATTTCATTGACACTCCTGGGCAAATAAAAACCTATCATTTTATGTAGTGATCTTCATATTCGTAGGGTTGTCGACATGAATGTGTTTCTGTTTAATACAAAACCGTGGGGTTTGTCATCCATTTCCATCATTTTGGACAACATTTATTACTACCACCAAAATTAGAACTGTTGTTGTCAAAACCTCTGATTCCTATTCTACCACGTAATATAGCAAGATCTATTAACGTTGCTAATCATCGTACAGTAGTAATACAGTAATGTACTATTTACTGCTTTGCTGTGTTTTTATTAGTTAATCAGACCAGTATCGTCTGTTTGAAACCGATTCCGAAAGGCTACGAACATCCATACCCATTCAGCCATGATTCGGAAAAAAATTATATAAACATTTTGCAGGAGGCAAAAACGACGCTTGATTCTTAATCATTTCGGAGAATTGGACAATGGTTGATCAGCTTCCGGGTAGTCCGGAATGTTTTATAACAAAGAGAAGTTCTTCGAAACTATTGTCAACTCTTATTTTGCACACGCTTTCACATCTTATTGATGTACAACTCGGGTTTAATGGAAACTGACGTATAAAAACTGAATATTGTTATAACTCGCTTATAATAGAAATATATAAATATATGCCAATGACTCGAACTGAACTGTGACGAATATAGAGTTATTCAAGAAAAAAATCTTTGTTTGAAAGTAATATATTAAGTTTACCGTAGCGAAACACTGGCACACTTGTTAGTATAATATAAAGATTCACCAATTTGTATACTGGTTAAGTAAAAAAAATATTACTTTTATAATAATTAAAGCGACGAAAGGAAAAAAGCCGGGAAACCATTTCTGGACCCAAAATAGATAAATACATCTTTACAAAAATATGAATATTCTATATCACTACGAGTCGTGACTAAAAATAGCTTTTTCATTTACACGAAATGTAATAAATATTGTATCATAAAGACTAAAGAAACGATATTGTACCGATGTACTTTCCCACGATGGTCAGCACGTGAATGCACAGCTGTGGGAGAAATTTCCAAGAAGAATTTAGGTGCAGCTGTTGACTTCAAGTTTGAGGGACCCCTGTGGAGAAGTTATAGATCACGGAACGGCACAAGCGTAACGTCAAAGCCCGCACAGAGATGTCACCGTGAGTTATGTTAGCAGGGACTAAAATGAATGTCAGCTTTCACAAAAGGGGCTACTTTAATGAGCCTACCTGCACTCCCGAAACGAGTTTAGATGTGGGGAAATTTCACCAACAAGCGATTGGCAAAGAAGAAAAAGGGGCGTTAAAAACCGAGGTGAGGAGTTGGGAAATAATTAAAAAAGGAGTCATAGTCGGGATTCAAGAGTAGCTGGACATCAAAATCCCAAGCCCTGCACGCCAGCACCGACGTCCCGTGCGACCGAACGCCCGGACCGACACACTGCATGAGGAAAGCCCCTGCTTGATCCCCTGTACTTTTCCTTGAGGGAAAACAGATTTAACCAATTCATGACGGTTATTTATGCCTCAGTTAGTAATTCAATAATTTGATTCAGGAATGACGTTTAACAAAAGTGAATTGTAATTATTCTGTAATGATGAATATAGAATCTAAATAACTGCTGGTTATGTTATAGAGGGACCACGGACTCTATCCATTTGTAAATAGTGTACTAAATAAATGTCTTAATCCAAATATAAAGTATTATATTTTTACTGTGTTTCCCTTTTGTAAACGAATAAAGTTGTGAGTAGATTACAACAGATATCTTAGTCCAAAAAATTCTTTTAACAGAAACAATTACCATTCTTTAAGTTGGAAATATCACTCGAAACAACAATATAAAAATATAGCATTAAGATTTTAAGTTTATTAAACTTATTCGGCGAAAACACTTGTATCAGAGATATTTAAAACCTGTGCTATTACACTTTAATAATACCTTCCTTCTATTTGAGTAGTTTTATTTCTTCTACGTTTTGCAACGCGAGGTTTAACAGGTTTCTCTTATTTGTAGAAAAAGAAAAAATAAACGAATCCCCCCCCTGAGCGCATATCTAAAAGCCTTTTTACAAATATCTCTCCCTTTTAATAAATCAATAAAGATTGTTTGACTGCCAGAGGGGTTTTCGAGCTCGTTATTTAAAGTGAGTACTCTTGGAAGCCTTTATTGTGAAGAGTGTTTCATTTTTGTTCTTTCGGGAAGGGATCGAACATAAAGAAACAATCCAGTCGAGTATTTTAGACGAGGTACTTATTTGCATGCAGAAAATAAATTTATAATTCACTTACATTTTCAAATAACTCTGACGCTTGTTTCGCGAATCCAACAGGATCGAAAAGAAGTAGGAACAATAATTTTATAAGAATATTTTTTCAGCTTCCAATTTAAGAGTCGACACTCAGTTTTTAAAAATATTTTATATAATGTTGTTACCCCTATATAATAATAGAACCCATTTGGGATGTCATGGGACGGCAGCTCAGAGTTCAAAGACCACCCGTTCGCAATATCTCGGATTTGCGTAACCGTTGCTTAAACACCTGGTACAACCTGGTCTCCGGCCATCTACCAAGGACTTGTGGCATCTATGCCGAGGCGGGTTGAAGCTGTGTTGAGCGCCAAAGGTGTAGCATCCATGCTAAGGCCATAATAACAGCCTAAGTTATCTGTTAACCTCGAAATATAACAACTGGCATTGTCGTCTTGAAAGTGACAAGGGTCCAACCCGTAAAGCTGCCACAACGTGGGAAGCACATTGTCATCCAGAATAGTGCAGTAGGCATCGGCTTACCATGAATGGGGATCAAGGGTCCCAGTCCGTACCAGGAGAAACACACCTAGACCATCATTCCACCTCCGCCGAACTTGACTGTTGGTACATTGCATTCTGGCAGAAGACGTTCTCCAGGCAGACGCCCCACCCAGACCCTGCCATCCGAACGACAAAGGGTGAACCTTGATTCGTCGCTCCAAAGAACCCGTTTCCACCGATCTACGCTCCATCGATGTGCTTTGCAGCACGTTAACCGGGCAGCGCGGTCGGACTTTGCGATCAAAGGCTTATGGGCAGCAGCACGACCACGAAAACCAAGCAGATGTGCTTCCTTAAGGATGGTATTCATTGAAACAATACTCCCGGATGCCTGTCGAAATTCCTCGCGGACGAGGGTCATCGGTCGGGTGAGGTTCTTCCGAATTTCTCTGGACAGTACTCTTCGGTCTCTATCTTCCAGTTTCGTTGGTCTGCCGACTCGGGGCACATTCCGACAATAACCGCTCCCCTTCCACTTCTTAATCCCATAGGCCACTGTCGATTTGGGGTACTTCAGATCGCTCGATATGTCCCTTAAGAATCGGCCACATTTGTGATACCCGATAATTGTACCTTAATCAGATAACTCAAAACTGAGCGGCATCTTGCATGCGACTCATGCCGATGCTGTTACCTACACGATGTGTACCGGCGGAGGCCGTGACATACCTCAGGACACCAGATATCGTCATTTGCATAGGTGTCCAAATACTTATTGGTGGACAGTGAACTGAACTTTTGAACCCACAATATCCGAGTTATTTACCAAGTAAAAAAGTGACAATGAAATATCAAAGAAAGTAAATTTATTTTTAATAAAAATTTATCAACACAATTTATAAATTTATTGTTCGTCTTGGTTTAAAAAAAAAGCACAACAGTCCGTAACGTTGAAGCAATATTGAGAATAATTCTCTCTATTAATGATTGATAGTTGTCACATGATACCCCACGGTTGAAGTTAATGAAGTCATTTATCCCTACATCCAAATTTTGCAATAGATGAGAGGGACCCGAAATAACCTACAGCTCAAATTACAATTTAAGGCGAAGAAAAATTTAGACGTGTTGGGAAAATAAATAACATTTAGACGGAAATTTTAAAAAATGCAGAGGGAAGTTGGTCAATAAACGAGTCGAATTGAAAGTAATTACAAGTAAAGAAAATTATTAAAAACAGAGAAAACTTAAAAAACCTGGATTTTTAACCGGAAACAAATTAATGTGATTAATTGACTTGGTTAAAAACACGGAGGTTTGAAAAAGGGAGATAAGCAGTTTTCGATGAAACTTCTGTAAAGTTGAGTTGTTATTTTAATGAGATACCACGGTTTTCTTTCGCCGACCCGACTTTTTCTCGAATTTTTCGCTCAAAAATGATGGAAAGGAAAAAAAAGAAAACTTTTTAAGAAACTAAGAGATTGAAATATAGATTATTTTTGAAAAAATGGGAAGAAGCATAATTAAAATTGCTTTTTAAATTGCTTTTTAAAAATAAAATTTTTGGTTTCGGTGAGTTACTTCTCGCTTTTTTAGAAAAAGTGTCATTAATCGATTATTTTTCAAAACGGAAACATTCCCACGACATTAAAAATACGCACCTATTACACCCAAAAATACTTCATTGACTGCTCCAGTTCCTTCGACATTAATCAGAACCCAGATAGCATGCATACTTGCAGCAAGTTTGATTTTTGTCTGTCTGGATACTATTTTTTGTCATGACAAACTTGCAGCAACACTCCTGCAAGTTATACAGAACATAAAGCGACCACTCCTTTGCAACACAATTTTGCTGCAAAACTAGGGCAACCTTTTCATGACAAGCGAAAATTCTAGACTTGCTGCAGTCTTGTTTCAAGTTTACAGACTTGCCATGGTGAACTTGCTGCAAGTTTGAAGGCTTACAAAGCAACACCGCTGCAAATTTGTTGCAGATTTAATTTGCTATGTGGGCGTTGTAAAGTACTTACAACCTTAACACCAGTGTTCGTTTAGAAAGGGGAAACACAGTAAAAATATGGTACCTTATATTTAGATTAAGACATTTATTCTGTACACAATTTACAAATTGATATACTTGATCACCCTATAACATAACCAACAATTATTTAGATTTTATATTCATCAATACGCAATAATTATTACAATTCTGTTTTGTTATCCGTCATTACTTATTCAAAATATTGAATTATTAACTGAGACCTAAATAACCGTCATGAATAGGTTAAATCTGTTTTACATCCAGTAATAGTACAGGGAGCAGGCAGTGGCTTTCCTCATGCGGTGTGTCGGTCCGGGCGCACGGGACGTCGGTGCTGGCCTGCAGGGCTGTGGATTTCGATGCTGCCACTCTTGAATCCCGATTTCGACTCATTTTTCTTCCCTCTCTTTCCCAACTCCTCACCTCGGTTTTTAACGCCCCTTTTTCTTCTTTGCCAATCACTTGTTTGGTGAAATTTCTCCACATCTGCACCCCCTTCAAGAGTGCAGATGGGCTCGTTAAAATAGCCCTTTTTGTGAAATCTGATATTTTTAACCCCTGCCCCCATAACTCCCGGTTACATCTCTGTGCGAGATTTACCGTTACGCTTGTGCCGTTCCGTGATCTATAACTCCTCCGCATGGGTCCTTAAAACTCGAAGTCAACAGCTGCACCTAAATTCTTCTTGGAAATTTCTTCCACAGCCGTGCTTGCACGTGCTGACCATCGTGGAAAAATACGTCGGTACACTGGGAAATATATGTTTTACGCATGTTTCAAATTGTTTAATGAAACATTACTGAAAATATAATTTAAGCTCTATTTTTTTCTAATGCAGCCGGTAAAACAGATAAGCCATATGCCAAAACCGACTGCGAAGCTACTATTCTTTTAAAACCACCAGGAAGCACTTGTCGCTTAAGGAACACAAGGGATGTCTCAGGATTTATCCGTCTTCTCTAGAAATATTTTTTTCTTTGGAGAACTACTATCTACTGTTCTGAAACACGAGAACCAGGAACTACTGCTTAAAGCCGATTCTGGACGGATGTGTGACAACTTCAATGTTGTCGAGCTAAGAGGTATCATGAAGAAGAATCACAGTCACGATAAAATTGGAAATCTCTTTTATTTCTTCAATCAATTCGGCTCTACACAAGGGGATTCTAATCTCTCAAAACAAGTCGAAATGCAAAGGATGGTCGCCTGCATAACATCACCGCGACGATCACAGTCGAAAGAAAAAAAGATATTCAATAATCTCGCACAAGTGGGAAGGCTTTTCCAGGTTGCCATGCAAACCCAATTTATCCCCCGTTCTGTATCACAGACCCTGCCGCTCCCTATAGGAGCGGACTTGACGAATCTCCCGAACTTCATCACTCGAAAGATGGCTCAGGTCAAAAGACACGAAGGCCTCCACGAGGTCAAAGCACAAGTACGAGGTAAAAGAAAATGTCGAAAAGCCCCGAGTCGAAAAATTCTAGGTTTTTTATACCTCTAGGTCAGTTATGGTTCCAGTTACCTGGGAACTCCAGCTAAGGTTACAGCTAGTATTTTTTAGCTTAATTCTCATAGGAGGCTTCCAATCAGCTGATTCCGGTCGTTAGTTCTGGACAAAGGGGGTCTTCACAGCTACGTATATGTATACCACATTCGGATTCGAACTCGCAAATTCCGAATATCAGCGCCCTAATCCATTGGTCATCGTCCGATCCTGGACGACTGAACTGCGACGGCTATTTTAATGTATATGCAATCCACGTTTCCCGGTAAAATATCAACGAACGATGGCCGATTGGTTAGGGTGCTGGCCTTCAGTACCGGAGTTCTAAGGTTCGAATCTCACAGTGGCATGGATGTTTGCAGCCGTTCGCAATCGGCTTTAAGATGTAGGTCTCGGTCTCATTAACCATCGTGTTGCAAAAAGTAGACCGTAGCACTCCAAATCAAATCCAACCAAACCAAACCCGATAAAACATCCAAACAGTTTTTGTCCGAACTAAAAACTGATTTCTATCTAAATCAAATATAGTTTTTATTCTGAGGAACAGTGTAGCAAAATAATTTTTCGAATCGGTTCAACAGTTCCAGGGATTACAAACAAGTTTTGCCTCTCATATGTGTTGACATGGTTTTAGAGAAAGGATTATCTCGTGTTTGTGATGTCAAGCCAAATATTGACGAAGTCGTTTAAAATAAGCTCGGCTCAACGGAGACTTAAAGGCACGAATAAACATTTTTAGCTAACTCTGTTTAAACATCCAATCGCGCAAACATTGTCACTCTTAGCAAGATATGGACAGACGCAGTTACTGTGAAAAAGAAAAGAAAATTTTAATTAAATTTGAATCGATTACTAATTAAGTGATCCATCCATAAACAGGTGTGAGTGGCTGATATTGAATTAGGTTGGGTTTCAAGCGCTAGGGTTGACCATTTCCCTACTCGAGACCGGGAACAAACGATCCACTTCGGCAGCGGAATTCGAACACGCGAACTCCTCATTTGGCTTATATCAAAGTTGGAAAATATTACTTAATAGGAGTGTTCCCTTTTTACAATTTTCTAAATAATTATTAATATATAAAAATTATTTCGCGTTTATGCTTAAGGTATCCGCCTACGTTCGAATAACTGTTTTCTTTAAACGCAGAAACGAGTTCGGCAGAAACGGAATCGACTTTAAGCTGTAGGTCCCGGTCTCGTTAGCCTTCGTGTTGCAAAAAGAAGACCGTAGCGCTCCGAACCTGACCAACCATTTTCCAGTACTTATTTCGCCTGTAATACCCAATAAATCTTTCATCACGAAGTTTTTTTCCTTTTTCTGAAATGGCATCCTTTGAAACGATAGCTGACCACTCACGTGACGTGCTGTAGTATTCAACGTTTTTGAAAATTTATTTTATTCTGTGCGGACCATAACACTTTAACTTCAAGATGCGGAATCGACAGAGATGACTAGGGCTTTAAAGGGTTCAATCGAACACACCAAAAATTCAAGTGAACACACAACCAAAATGATGGTCTAACTTTGACATATTTTTGGTTCTTTGTCCCTGAATTTAAGGTATCCGTCTACATTCGGAGAACTTTTTTTCGTTAAACGCAGAAACGAGTTCATATTTTTACATTTTTAGATTTACGTTTTATATTATCATAGAGAATTGCATTTAAAAAATTTATTCCCGGAGAAGTTTTTATAAAATTTCTAATAAATGAAGAAAATTAAGTAAAAAAAAAGTTGGATTTTTTCAAAAGGTCTCATTTTTTAATAAATTAAATTACTCCAATATTTTTGGACGCAACCCATTTCTTATACACTGGAGGAGTGAATCGTCTAAAATCTTTTCTTCATTTACTTTTCGTTAAAAAATGTTGGTTCTCCAAAATAATACACATTGAATTTTTGCCGAACATTCATTACCTTTATATCTAACTACGAGTGTAACATCGTTAAAAATGATCCAAATGGAAAGCTTTTAGGTCATTTGCTAGTCAATACTATCAAAAGCATTCATAATAGTTTTCGACACAATATTTTAAGAAGTTTTTGAGAAATCCCATTTCGAGTTTCGGCATTTTATTAAAAAAAACCGTTCCGAGAAAAACGCATTCGAAGTTTATGAAAGCAACTTTATTATAAAATTAAAATACATGTTTAAAATTCTCCACACTTTCTTGCTTCAAAACTTTCTGATTACCGAGTTGCTAATTATTAAAAATACTAGAAAAATTTTTAAACTAATCTTCAGGAAAATATAAAAAGTTTTGTCCCAAAAATGCTCTTTAAAAGGCTTTCAATTCACCGAAGTCGTTACTCCCGTTTCGTTTGGACAGCTGTCACTGATGTTTAAACAGTGTCAATTTTCTTTAAAATGCCGCAGAGACAAAACAAAAACAGATTTAGAAGCCTAAAAGTTAAAATTTTACAATAGAGAAATTAAAAAAAATTATGAATTTTTGTAAAAAAGGACGGTTTCAACGTAAACGGATACCTTAAAACCTCTTAAGACTTCCTTCCCCGAAAAAATAATTTTCAATACTACAGTATTGAATAATGATATTGTATAGAAAGAAAGAAACAGTTTCGTTTCATCACATCACAATTTGGCAAAGTAAATAAAATGTTACAAATTTTAAAAATTTCAAATATTGCCAAAGACAAACAAATATCTCGAGATTTTATCCCCTATACTATTTCGTCCCCAAACGTACTCTATTATCGAACAAATTGCGAGCATTTAAATTATCAATTTATTCGGAAGGAAAAATAAAATTGGCTCGCAAACAAATAGATACAATATTTGTCTTCGGTGCCCGGTTTTTGCTCGAAGAGGGGGGAAAGGGGAAAAGCGACTCACCCCGATAAATCAATGCATGTTATCTGACTGTAAGCGAACATTTTTATCTTGCCCCCCCCCCCTTCTAAGTGAAACGAATAGTTTTCCGCAATCTTTTTGTAAAGTGTTACAAGGACAGTTATCGGGGATTTTTGGAAAGGGAGATCGCCAATATATTTCAATTCAAGTACTTTGTAAACATAAATGGAACTACTGCATTTTATAAAGTGGCCATTTTTTATATTTTAATTTTGAAAGCGTGTATCTTTTTTTTATTCGTTTTGAAATGGGTATGGATGGTTGCGAATTTTTATAAATATGTAGCGAAGCGAGAGTTTTCAATTTCAGTTTTTTTTTTTCGTTTTGAATTATTTGTTGTTATATATCGTAAGGCCTTTTATTTACTATTAATAAAGACGCGCCGCTATTCTAATTTCTTTTCATATGCAAACCCATTTTCTAAACATTTTTCATGGTCTTATTTTTTTCCGCGCTTTTCTTTCCATTTTTATGTGCTGTGGTGTAGTACATTACTGTTGTTATTTCACAGCCATTAACCCCTTCCGGTAAAATGACGAGTCTAGCTCGTCATTAGTTTTTCATTCCATACCGCACAATGACGAGCTACACTCGTCATGCGATTAAAGTTGCTGTTAAATATGATAATTAATTTAATTTAA
>CM063499.1:93221970-93224470 GCA_032207245.1 Pardosa pseudoannulata | reverse complement strand
AAAACTATATAGGATAAACAAAATGCATAATCTTTCACAAAGTACATGTAATTATCAATATTTTTATAATATATGATGTTGATACATAAAACATAATACACACACACATATATATATATATATATATATATATATATATATGTGTGTGTGTGTGTGTGTGTGTGTGTGTGTGTATTAACTTTCCTGGCTATTAAAAAATATTCTATAAGGAGTCGTCTAGATTAAAATCTGTAATCTGTATTATTCTTTTACCAAGCATTTTCTTTTCAATGTTAAATCAATTTCATTGTTCTAAATTATGCTCGATTCACGTATATATGTACCTTTAAAGTTTTATTTTAAACCTAAGCTCCGTGGTTCGCGTAATATGTAAACAATCATTACTATGATTCTAATGAACGTGCACACACACACAAAAGCTGTTTCAGGTAATTATAATCTTTACAATAATACTTTTTAAAAATCAAAATTAAATACATAAATACCGTGCGACATTTGAGATTTATAACACTTGTAGAATTCAATAGAATCTAATGAAATCCACGTTTTAAAAAGGGATTCTTTTTAGGATTCCCTAGACACGCGAATCAGGAAAGAAAAGGAGAAAAAGAAAGTTAATGATGGCTAATTTTTTAAAATTGGAATTAATGAACAAATATTGTAGTGGCGACGGTTTATTGGGATGTGATGTTAGCAACCTTTCGGGGTAATTAGGGTTTACAGAGAAAAGTTCAATTTGGATTACACGAGAAACACACATTTCGGATGGGTTTCTCCGGAATGAATATTTAAATCCCTTAGAAATAATTTACTGCGGTTGCGGGTAATTAACCTGCGCCAGTAATTCTCGGTGAAATTTAAATTTACGCTGGATTTGGGAGTGTTGTAGCTAACAATTTTTGCGATAAATTAGTCTGGAATTCCTGCGGGAAGGAAGGAGAAGGGGGAGGGTGGAAGAGAAGGGATTTCGAGATTGCAGAAATCTGACTTTGAGAATAAATCTGAGAGATTTGAAGAAAGGGATATTAACATTTCTATTATAAAGAAAACTTTTTTGAACAACATAATATTTATGACCTATTAGAGTTTGGTTTGGGTTGGAGTGCCACGGTCTACTTTTTTGCAACACGAGGGCTAATGAGACCGGGACCTACAGCTTAAAGCCGATTCCGAACGGCTACGGACATTCATGCCACAGTGGGATTCGAACCCACGAACTCCGGTACCGAAGGCCAGTACCCTAACCAATCGGCCATCGTTCGGCATCACCTATTAGATTTTTTTAAATCATAAATCAGTTTATTAGTTTTGAATGCTGGTGTTATTCAAACCAATTATGAAAACATTGAATCCACTTTATATGTGTACCGTTAAAGTTTGAAATCCGTTATTTCATAAAATAACTAAGTATTTCGTGAAATCACTAAACAAGTCAGGTAAAATATACATTATTATTATTATGACAATAATAATAATAATAATAATAATAACAATATTATTATTATTATTATCATTATTATTATAATATAAACTTTAATAAATTGGAAATAAAATAAGGTTCCACTTTAAAAAAAAGTCCACAATTTTTGCAGCGACACGTCAGACCGTCAATTACTTAAAACGATGATTATCATTTCTTTGTGCAGCTTATTAATCTGAGAACTCACAAACATTCTATTCTAAGTCATTAAAAATTTAAATGCAAACACTTCCTTCCCTTCGACTAAATCTTCCACTCAACTCGGCGTGTCAGAAGTAGATCATCCGAACACAGATTTTAACCAGTTCAAAATCACAAGAAATGGGGAGATTTTAAAGTGCTTTAATAACGAATGACTCATTCATTTAAAGACACAAAATAATTCAAACTCAACTTTTCCTTTAACCCACTGTATGCGGGTCCATTTCACAGCGTAACTGTACCGGAGCTTTGGGAGTAAATTTATTTATTCACCTAAATTTTAATAGATCGAATATTATTTCATTTTTAAACCAACTTTTCGTATTTTATATTTAAATATATAAGCAAATATATAAATACACAAATAAACAAATATATATGTCAGGTGTAAAAACGGGTTAGTTGGAAATGACGTGAGTTAAAAGCGATTTTAAAAAGGGAACTCTTTTATAATAATAAAATAAAGGAAAAAGACCCACTCTCGCCTGAGCTTTTAGGATCATCCGGTCAAGCGGAAAGATATTTGAAGAACTGATGATTAAGCGAACCGATAGGAGTCAGTTAGCGCGTGCACATGGAGCTGTCAACACCTTTTCCATGCTTAGCTCCGCAACGAATAAATAAAAATGACGCAAGTTTTGCTTTTAAATGAAACGATGGTTTAATAAACTTATTACTATCAAGAAAGACTGTTTTCCATTCGTCTTAACATCGGACCATTACATATATATATATATATATATATATATATATATATATATATAGATAGATAGATAGATAGATAGATAGATAGATAGATAGATATATAGAAATATATAG
>CM063499.1:93211970-93216970 GCA_032207245.1 Pardosa pseudoannulata | reverse complement strand
AGCAATATCTGTTTAATAACATTTAACAGAGATTAAAAAAAAAATAACACAAAATGCCGAATAATAAAGTTTTCCTTTTAAGAATAAAAGTCGACTGTTTTCTCAATACTAAGACAGACAAATTACTTAAGATCTCGTCCATTACTTTACTTTTACGGGGCCCTAAAAAAATCTGGAGAAAATCTCAAACAGCCCATGCTATTTAAGAATAATAATTTAAAATAAAAACTGTTTAACACAGTTCTTTTAGTACGTTGAACAGATCGTAGCAGAAGGAACAATAAATATAAATAAAAAGAAAAACATTCAGTGCAAATGTTGATAAACTGGAAATAACAAAAATTCCACACACCTTAAGCTATCCGTGTACTTAGGAAACGTCATTTTTTTACCAAAAATCATATAATTTTTTGTATTTCTCGGTTGTAAAATTTCAACTTTTAGACTTCTAAATCTGTTTTGTTTTGTCTCTACGGCATTTTTAAGAAAACTGGAAGGTGTTTAAACATCAGCGACAGCTGTAAAAACAAAACGGAAGTAGCGACTTCGGAACCAAAAGTTGTGAATTTTAAAGCCTTTTAAAGAGCATATTTTGGACAAAACTGTTTAAATTTTCAAGAAGATTAGTTTAAACATTTTTCTAGTATTTTTTTTAATTATCAACTTCAATTAGAAAGTTTTGAAGCCAGAAAGTGTGGGGAATTTTAAACATGTACTTTAATTTCTTAATAGTTAAAGTTGCTTTCATAAACTTCAAATGCGTTTTTCTCCGAACGGTATTTTTAATAAAATGTCGAAACTCGAAAAGCGATTTCTCAAAAAGTTCTTAAAATATTTTGTTGAAATTATGAATGCTTTTGATAGTATTGACTAGCGAACGACCTAAAAGCTTTCCATTTGGATCATTTTTAAGGACGTTACCCTCATAGTTAGATATAAAGTAACGAAAATTCGTTAAACATTCAATGTGTACGATTTTGAAGGGCCAACTTTTTTTTACCAAATATAAATTAAGTAAAGATTTTAGATGATTCCCTAGTCCAGTGTATAAGAAATGGGTTGCATCCAAAAATATTGAAATAATTCAATTTATTAAAAAACGAGACCTTTTGAAAAAAACCGATTTTTTTACTCAACTTTCTTCATTTACTATAAATTTTATAAAAAGTTCTCCAGGAATAAATTTTTTAAATAGAATTCTCTAGGATAATACAAAAATAAATCTAAAAATGTAAAAACATGAACTCGCTTCTACGTTTAAAGAAAAAGTTCTCCGAATGTAGACAGATACCTTAAATGGCTTCAATAACGCTTGTAATCAGTAACAATAGCTGTTTAATAACATTTAACAGAAATTTAAAAAAAAAATAGCACAAAATGCCGAAAAATAAAGTTTCCCCTTTAAGAATTAAAGTGAACTGTTTTCACAATATTAAGACAGATAAATTACTTAAGATCTCGTCGATTACCTTCCTTTTACGGGGCCTTAAAAACTCAAACAGCCCGTCCTATTTAAGATTAAAAATTTGAAAAAAAAACAGCTGTTCCCTTCTTTGGCACAGTTCTTTTACTACGTTGAACAGATCGTAGCAGAAGGAACAATAAATATAAGTAAAAAGAAAAACATTCAGTACAAATGTTGATAAACTGGAAACAACAAAAATTTCAGGCACCTTAAATGGCTTCAATAACAGCAATATCTGTTTAATAACATTTAACTGAGATTTAAAAAAAATAGCACAAAATGCCGAATAATAAAGATTTTCTTTCAAGAAATAAAGTCGACTGCTTTCTCAATATTACGACAGACAAATTACTTAAGATCTCGTCCATTACTTTACTTTTACGGGGCCCTAAAAAATGTGGAGAAAATCTCAAACAGCCCATGCTATTTAAGAATAATGATTTTTTTTTAAACTCTTCCATTCTTTGGCACAGTTCTTTTAGTAAGTTGAACAGATCGTAGCAGAAGGAACAATAAATATAAGTAAAAAGAAAACCATTCAGTACAAATGTTGATAAACTGCAAAGAACAAAATTTCAGGAGACCTTAAATGGCTTCAATAAGAACAATAGCTGTTTAATAACACTTAACAGAGATTTTTAAAAAAAGCACAAGATGCCGAAAAATAAAGTTTTCTTTTTAAGAATTAAAGTCAACTGTTTTCACAATATTACGACAGATAAATTACTTAAGATCACGTCGATTACTTTCCTTTTACATGTCCTTAAAAAATTTCAAACAGCCAGTCGTATTTAAGATTAATTAAAAAAACAACTCTTCCCTTCTCTGGCACAGTTCCTTTAGTAACAGATCGTAGCAGAAGAAAAAATAAATATAAGTAAAAAGAAAAACATTCAGTACAAATGTTGATAAACTGGAAACAACAAAAATTTTAGACACCTTAAATGGCTTCAATAACAGCAATATCTGTTTAATAAAATTTAACAGAGATTTAAAAAAAAATAGCACACAATGCCGAATAATAAAGATTTCCTTTCAAGAATTAAAGGCAACTGTTCTTAGAACATACAGCGAATCACTTCGCTTACCTTTCCGTCGCGCAGCCTTCGAAAATCTGTTGGAAAATCCTATTTAAGACTGAAAAACATGAAAAGCAGCCAAGTGTCCCCTCCCCTTTGGCTCAACACGTCGCCGCAGCAGCAGAAATAAGCAGCCAACCTCCCCTCCTGTTCGAAGTGGAGATTCGAGACAAGACAGCGACCGCATGCCAGGCCTCCGAGGCCACAACTGAAGCCGAGGACAGAGCCACCGCAGCGGAGAGAAACCGATTGATTTTCGGGCCACACCACCCCCACCGCACGCACCTCCCCTGCAATCAGTTTCGAATTTTCGGAGGTATCAACGCTGTGGAATAAAAACCGAAGCATACATACTCGGCTCGGTCTTTCACAGACGTCGGGGTGGTAAATGGGGGGAGAAGTTTCTATGAAATGCCAACCTCCAAGTTAATTGAAAAGTTAAATTTTTCTTCGCCAATGACTTACGTTTGTATAAATAGTAATTTTAATAATTCTATATTTATAAAAAAAAAACCAAAGTGATTAAAATCATTTTTATAATAATGTCAAAAATTAAATTTTAAATATCATTTATAACGGACAACTGAATACTAATTACGTACAGATATATTGCGCCCTCTAGCGGATTTTAGACGCGTTTGTCCAAACGTAAATGACGTTAAACCAGTATCACTCGCAGGACGTAAAATGAATTTTAAAATTTAATTTTTTTTTATAGATAGCTAAAATATTTTATATAATGTCAAAAAATATTAAATTTCAATAAAATATGTAATAGGCATCTCAATTAGAATTATGAGCAGCAGAAAAACCCGGGAAAAAACTGGGTTTTTTGAGAAGGGAATTTTGAAATTTTCCAAA
Source organism: Pardosa pseudoannulata (assembly GCA_032207245.1). Lineage (NCBI taxonomy): Eukaryota > Metazoa > Arthropoda > Arachnida > Araneae > Lycosidae > Pardosa > Pardosa pseudoannulata. The sequence goes on along the minus strand of CM063499.1, from coordinate 93,213,565 downwards.
ACATGGGAATTTTGAAGTATTTCGAAGTCTCCCATTCCTGTGACACAATGAGAACCATCATTTTCTTTTTTATCTTTGCTGGCAACCTCAAAAGTAGATATTTTCACAAAATTTAACTATTATATGCTATGAAAAATATGAATACTTGGGATTCACTATATTTGTCAAGTATCCTGTTAGTGAAAGTATGAGTACAGAGAAAATCTAATAACATTTTTTAGGCTATGTGAGCAATAAATCATTATTTTCTTGAATAACATTTCTGTATAAACATTTAACAATTAAATAAAAGAAAATACACACAAAATACTCAAAAACACCATAAAAATCATTATTTTTCTTGGAAATCTCTCTGCTTATATACATATATATACATACATACACATACATAAACGTACACACATACGTACACACACATACACATACATACATACACACACATCATTATTTTTCTTGGATAACATCTCTCTCTGTTTATATGCATATATATACATACATACACATATATATACGTAAAACATACGACACACATACACACTACATAAAATCATTATTTTTCTTGGATAACATCTCTCTCTGTTTATATACATATATATACATACATACACATACATAAACGTACACACATACGTACACACACATACACACACATACATACACACACATCATTATTTTTCTTGGATAACATCTCTCTCTGCTTATATACATATATATACATACATACACATACATAAACGTACACACATACGTACACACACATACACATACATACATACACACACATCATTATTTTTCTTGGATAACATCTCTCTCTGTTTATATGCATATATATACATACATACACATACATACACACACATACATACACAAACATACATACACACACATACATAATAATTATTTTAAATTGAAAGATATTCAGTTTTATATTATAAAAGGAGGGTAAAAATGTCATCATAAAGCAATTGACATAGTAAAATAACGATCCAAATTAATGTCTGTAATGATTATATTAGCTATTAAAATGGAAGCAACCAGTTAAGTGTTCGATAAGACTAACGGGGTCATTAATGACATAAGTACTACTATAAAATCATTTAAATGCTCATTGCTATTATTTCTTGAATATATATATATATATATATATATATATATATATATATATATATATTGAAAAAAGTTTTTTAAAAAAAATCTATTGGAAATACTATGCTCGTTCTTAAATAGCTACTGTTGAAAAAATAAATGCAAATATTGTTAAAATGATCCCAATTAAAATTCTTGGATCAAAAACCCGGGTTTATTCCCACCTCTTAAAGTTTTTTACATCTCTAATCTCAATACCAGTTTTAAGAACATTTTACGACACACATTGATTAACGCTTTTGTTACGTCGGTGGCATCAAACTACAATCATTCATCATATTTTAAAAACATTTTCTTATTATTTATTGATAACAAAATTTTTATTATGCAATAGAATTATTTGTTTAATATATATATAAAAATCTTCGATAAAAGTACAATAAATACATATATATTATATACATATACTATCGTCTATAAATAGCACACTACAAAACATACAATAATTT
>CM063499.1:93179470-93204470 GCA_032207245.1 Pardosa pseudoannulata | reverse complement strand
AAAAATCTTTAAATCTCTAAAATGGGCGGTCGTTCTAACGAAAAATAACACGCTTGGGGTCGTTGTAATGATTCAAAATGAACATTATTCCTATGGTAAAATAACACAGGCCTGCGAAATTGAAATTTTTGAAAAATACAAGAGAAGTTTTTTCTTATTTTTAAGTTATTTGGTATGCTGATTTCGAAAATGACCTCCATTTTTTCCCATCACGTCAGGATATTTTGTAAAATTGATGTACATATTACTGGTAATATCCTATATGGAAAAAATGCTCTCGAACTGTTAGCTTGTACTGACTGGCAACAGTGGGTTTTATCTATTCATGTGAGTTTATTTAATCTCTTTATGATTAGGCATATTAATTTTTAAACAACAATTAAAATTAAAAATGTATACATTTTGTATATAAAGAATGAAAACCATCGCAACCAGAACGCATGAGCTGCACCAGAACGAGACAAAACGTTCCCCCGTTATTAAATTTTTTACATTAATTTTATAAGAAAAACACACCTAGAAAAAACCCAACTACCTGTTTTTACGTTTTATTAAGGTTTATATATATAATAAATGTAAGTTTGAAATATATTTGAGACTCAATACGAAACAAAGACATTTAAATTTAGTTATGTACATTTTTTCCGCTAAAATTTCTTTTTGAAGTTCTTCTTTTACGTTCAATCTTATCTTCATCTCTTGCTAACATCCAACAACAGTCGGCAAGCATATTCTTATTCCACCTACCTTGATATTTTCTCTCCATATAATTCATGTCTTGGTGGAACCTTCTCCCTATTCTTCGCTGACGGATCCTAAATTTTCGGGAAAAAAGTCCAAATGCGATTGGAGGAAATGCAATTTTACACTCATGGAGCAGCCCAACACTTGAAATTTGTCTAGCATGTTGCCAACAATTGTTTTAAATTTGGGATCTTTGTGATTGCCGAGAAATTTTTCCACAACATCTTTGAGGGCAACCCAAGCTTCTCTTTCCTTTAATGTCATAGTTGTCTCAAATTTGTTATTCCTAATAAGTTTTAGAATGTCTGGTCCTACGAAGACTCCCTCTTTCAATTTGGCTTCAGAAAATCCAGGAAACTTTTTACACATATATTTTAAGCAATCACCATCTTTTGGAAGAGCCTTAACAAACTGCTTCATAACACCTAATTTTATGTGCAGGGGGTAGTAATATTTTTTTTGATCAACCAAGCTTTCTCGAATTACATTTTTGGTGCCTAGCACAAGATTCTGCCTTTTGAGCCAATCTTTTCTGACCCATTGTTGTGTTTTGTCACGGCTGTCTCATTCACAAATAAAACACGGAAATTTTGTATACCCGTTTTGTTGATCGAGAAGCATGGTGATGATTTTTAAATCACCGCAAATGATCCAGCCGTGGTTGTCATATTTTATTTTGTTGAGAACCAGAGCTAGGTTTTCATACCTTTTTTTTAAATGCACCGAGTATTCAACTGGCACATACACCCATTGGTTTCCTTGATGAATTAGAACAGCATTAAGGTTCCTTTTTGGCGAATCTATGAAAAGCCTCCATTCATCTTTATTGTAGGGAATCTTAAATTTTCTCATCAATCCAGGAACATCTGAGCAATAAATGAGGGTCTCGTCTTCGTCAAAATACTGAATAAATTCCTTTTCACGATTCCTGTACCAATAAAAAGTGGTTCCTTTGGCCAATAAGATTTTTTCTTTCAATTTGGAGCCTAATAATTGAGTTGCCTCTTTCACAGATTAAGTACTGGTGCTTACATGAGGTCACTGATAAGGATTCGAGCGTCGCTATAGGTTAACAGCGATTGCGACGGGAGGGAGGGATGATGAAGAGGTACATTGCGCGTTCCTAGGCTCTTCCCAGGCTCGCGCGCTTCCAGGAATCTGTCTAATTGATGATCTGGATCAACATTGAAGCTTTAAAGGCCCTAAAATACTAACTGCGCTGTTGTAGTTTACCACAGAAGGGTAATTTTGAGGGTTTCACCAAGGTAAAATGTCAGAACACGAAGGAAAATATGAAAGCAAAATACGTGAGAAATATTCATAAAAAACCACATAAAATTCAATTTTTCAAAAAAATGTGACGTGATAGACATTTTTAATGATTCTTTTCATAATCAGTACTAAAAAATACGTTAAGTTTAGATGTCACATCCCTTGTATTTTTTTCATCGCAGGCCTGTGTAATTGGGACTTTTTAAGAGGGTCGTTATAACGTGGGGTTGTTAAAAAGAGGTTCTACTGTAGTATATTTTGTACAACATTGACATAGTGTACAATAGTTGACTTTATATTGAAATGTTGTTTAATATCGTTCAGGTAATCGAATTGGCTTTGGCGAAAGCAGCCTTTAAAAGATTAGATTTTTTTAAAAATTTTCAATCCATTCTTTTTTGGCAGCAAATGATCCATTCTTTCTTTTCAAAGCCATCATTAAAAAGTGTAAGTTCTTATTCGTGACGTAGGATCCAAATGCGACACAATTTTCCTTTACTCGTTTCGTCTCCATTTCAACTTAAGCAGGGAGAGATTACCTCAACCCATGAACAGACAGGTGTCCACCTCTTGTCGGGGGGCAAGAGAACGGAGAGAAGGGTTGTCTACACGAACAAGAAAGGAGGAAAGGGAGGGAAATAAAGGCTTGAATTCAACTACTCTCATTCTGCACTAGCTTCTTAAAAAAACAAAAAGGAAAAAAAAAGGAAACTCGTTGAAAACATGAAATTGACCCTATAACTGGTAACCAGAAAATGACTTGTATGAGCGGTGCACTTTAACACATGTTCCCTATTGAGTTAGACGGGACTTTAGAAAACGGACCCTATAAGAGGGATGACCCTATAGCCGGTACTGACGGTATTTACTAAAGTTCGAACGCAACAGTTAAGGTATTCGTCAACGTTCGGAGAACTTTTTTCTTTAACCCTCCGAGTGGAACACATTTAGAAAAAAATTCTCAAAAATACGCTGATGTCAGTAGCCAAAAAGTTCTATGATTTTTACCTTCACCCTTTGTCGACTAGAATGGAATACGGGAAACCCACCCTCGTTATTGTCCCTTTACTTCCGGTTATATATTGATATATAAATAGATATTATAAATTGTTAATTGTTAATACACATAAAGCTCTTCAAGTCTGGAATATTATCCCATAAGAAATAATGGATTCTAAAAGTACAAATAAAAATATTCTTTGAGAGAATTATTTATATTATTTTTAAGAAAGTAATCCAAGATATTTAAGGGGTGCAAATAGAGATACATCTGTTACCGCAAACGAAATACTTCGAAATAGAGATTTACAAAGCCAGGAAAAGCTATCAGCGTCTTTGTGCCTCAGGGGGTAGGGTTGCATCCCTCAAGAAATGTCAGTGACAGAGGGGTGCAGTTCCTAAACAATAGACCCGACCCTCCTACCTCAAAACTCCATGGAGGAAAGCACTGGCAAAAATGTACATTACATCCCTTTTCGGAGCGTTTTTGGAGGTCGAAAACTGTACGTTTTCAAGTCATCATCGGTTTGGCGGAATTGTACGTGCGAACCGCTTAGAGGGTTAAACGTAGAAACGAGTTCCTGTTTTTACATTTTTAGATTTATTTCTTATATTTTCATAGAGAATGGCACTTAAAAAATTGGTTCCTGGAGAAGTTTTTATAAAATTTCTAATAAATAAAGAAAATTGAGTACAAAAATCGGATTTTTTCAAAACGTCTCATTTTTTAATAAATTAAATTCATTCTATATTTTTTCACGCAACCCATCTCTCATACACTTGACTAGTACGTAAAAATACGTAGCTCGCAAGCGAAGTGTTAAGAGATTCATTTTGGGGTTGGTTTGAAGCACTGCGGTCTACTGTTGCTACACGACTGCTAATGAAACCGGGACATGCTGCTTAAAGCATATTCTGAACGGCTACAACATGCATGTCAGTAAATGAATTCAAATTATGAGATAAAACATTAAGAAGTAATTAAAAGTAAGTATAATCATAGTAATTAGTAATTAAAAGTAAGTATAATCATAGTAATTAGTAATTAAAAGTAAATTATTTTCAGTAGTAGTTAAAAATAAAATAGTAGTTAAACAATTAAAATCTTTTATTAATCTACATTTGGTAAAAAATTATGGTCCATCAAAATCGTACACATCCAATTTTTAACGAATTATCATTACCTTTATATCTAACTATGAGCTTAACATCATTAAAAATAATTTAAATTGAAAGCTTTTAGGTCATTGACTAGTCAATACTATCAAAAGCATTCGTAATCATTTTCGACAAACTATTTTTAGACCTTTTTGAGAAATCCCATTTCGAGTTTCGACATTTTATTAAAAATACCGTTCCGAGAAAAACGCATTCGAAGTTTATGAAAGTAACTTTAACTATTAAAAAATTCCCCACACTTTCTGGTTTTAAATCTTTCTGATTGCCGAGTTGCTAATTATTACTAGAAAAATGTTTAAAGTAATCTTCATGAAAATTTAAAAAGTTTTGTCCCAAAAAGTGCTCTTTAAACGGCTTTCAATTCAGAACTTCCGGTTCCGAAGTCGATACTTCCGTTTCGTTTGGACAGCCGTCACTGATGTTTCAACAGCTGTCCCTTTTCTTTAAAATGCCGTAGACACAAAACAAAATCAGATTTAGAAGCCTAAATATTGACATTTTAATAAAACAAATTATGATATTTGGCAAAAAAAAAAATGACTTTTTCAACCTAGACGGATAACTTAAGATATATTCGCTAATTGATAAATCCTTTATCAGCTAACAAGAGTTAATTTCAGATACAAATGTGAATCTTTTGTGAATCGATTCTATATTCTTTAACTAGAAGAGACGGAATCGATTACTCTAGCGCGAAATATCGGTTTTTCAGGCAATATTGGTGAGCAATTACCTATTTGATATGTTCCTTTATATTCCTTCTGAAATTCGTCTAGTAATTAGAGATGTATGTTTTATCTGCACCCGCATAATTACTGGGGCCACCCCCTTCTGCTGTCATTAGAGCGTGATCCGTTTTTTGGTTTAATGACTCCTCTTCAAACAACTGCTAACAAGCAAGAAATGCATCGTTTAAAACCTCATTGGATGACTCATTAAAGTTACCGATATTCGGTTTTTATCGAGTGTTGTGATATCGCGAGAAAATTAGCTTCTCTTCTCATGTGATTCGAAATCTACAAATGGGTCTGATTGAAAAGCGCTTTATTATTCTGTGGTTTTGAAAATTCGAATTCAATGGATAAATTGTTAGAAATCTTTAAATAAGAAAGATTCAAATTAGTATAGAATTTTTTTTATCTCTATTGTTTTAGGAACTGGTAATTCACTCTTGCATAGGTACTTCATACTGAAATAAAAATATTTATGAAGAGTAAATGACGTGATAAATAAATAAATATCGTAAATAATGATGGACAATAATAAACCAGTAATTCAAAATAGAATACTTGTATCTAAATTTGATATAACTGTGGTTAAGTTTCGTTTCGAGCGCTATAGATGTATAGATAGATGTGTAGATAAATGTATAGATAGGTGTACAGAGGTGTACAGACAGAGATATAGAGACAGAGATATAGAGATAGATAGATAGAGATAAATAGAGCGAGATAGATAGATATAGAGCGAGATAGAGTGAGATAGAGAGAGATAGAGAGAGAGAGAGAGAGAGAGATAGAGATAGATAGAGAGAGAGGGGATATAGATAGAGATAGATAGATAGAGAGAGAGAGATAGATAGAGATAGATATTATAGAATTATAAAGTTTGACGAATAGTAGTTGTTGTTGAATTTAGATTGCTGAATATTCCTTTTTTTTTATAGTCCGCAATAACCTTTGATCGGTTCTTTGTTGGAACAAAATGGCGGCAGACACACCTCACTGTCTTCATATTGAATGCTACAAAACTTTATGACAAAGGAAAATGCAAACTGACGACAACAAAAATAGTCCAATTACTAAACAGCTATAAGAGTCTTTATTATAACTATTTCTTGCTGACTTTGTCAAAAAATACTCGTCCCTCGACATGCATAAAAATCAAAGAGAAAGGAGCAAAATGGCTCAAAAGAAATATTTTTTCCTCTTAAAAATGATGCGGGTGAAAAATTCGGCCAGAATGATGTATTCAACCCCGCGAATGGCGAGGTAGTGGAAAAATCCCGAGCGGGAACCCAAGACGGTCGCCAAACGTAGCTTGAATAGGAACAACAGCCTAGGAAATTTAGGGCGCCAAGCAGCGCTCAAGCTGGACAAAAGATGAAAGATGGGGAGAGCAAAACGGCAACCCACGGATGGTCAGCGCGGGAAAATTGAAGGTGACTCGGAATGGACAAGATTCCATAAAATAAGGAGATAGGAGGCCGGCAATTCCTGGCATTCCCTTTTACATAGAATGTGGATACCACAGAGAGATATAGATAGAGATAGACAGAGAGAGATAGAGAGATAGAGAGAGAGAGAGAGAGAGATAGAGAGAGAGAGATAGATAGATAGATATAGATAGATATAGATAGATAGAGATAGATAGATAGAGATAGATAGATAGAGATAGATAGATAGATAGATATAGAGAGATAGAGATAGATAGATAGAGAGAGAGTTAGAGAGAGAGAGATAGAGAGAGAGATAGAGAAAGAGAGAGAGAGAGAGAGATAGAGAGATAGAGAGAGATAGAGAGAGAGATAGAGAGAGAGAGATAGAGAGAGAGAGATAGAGAGAGAGAGAGAGAGAGAGAGAGAGAGAGAGATAGAGAGATAGATAGAGAGAGTTGAAATCTTAAAGTGATAATAATAGGAACCAGATATTTCTTTTAAGAAATAAAAAAAACATTCTAACAAGCCAGATGCCGTTCCTGAAACTTTGCCAAAAATAAGTTGCTAGTGGAATTTTACCAGGTGATATCCAAGATTAATGATTCTACAATTTTGAGAACACTTTAGAACAATGTTCCTCATGAATTATTCACGATATTTCGAGATTCAGAAGGAACGGTCGAAATTTTTCTGTAAATCAGATGTCACTTGTGTACTATTTATATTTTTCGAACGGGAAAAAATAGAAAAACGTCCCTCATAAGCGAATTCGTTTTTATATGAAAGTTCTTTGCAGAGACGCTTTCATATGTTCATTTGCGACATTCAGCATTCCAAAAAGAAATGGCTCAAATGGATTTCTCAAGTAGCTGCGATAGAATATAAAATGTTCCTTTTCGAACGGAAAGTGTTCTTTCTTGTGAAAGTAAAGGAAAAAAGTCATTTCAGATGACTTTGGAAGCGAAGTATGTTGTCTTGACTGACAATCGCTGTTCTCCAGATGACTGGAATTCCTTCGTTCCAAATTGACCAATGGAATTCTTGTATTCAAAAGTGACTTTAAACTGCATTAATAGAATAACACACACACAGAGGTAGAATTTCGGAATTTTCTTTTTAAACATAACAATATGTCGCCTAACGTACCTTATTAAGAACAGATAAAAATCATTTGAAGCTTTAAAATCGTCTAAAATATCTACCCTATTTTCGATAATCTGCTCTTTATAATAAATTTATCATTTGGAACTACATTTTAGAATTTTTTAAGGTATCCGTCTACGTTAAAAACATCATTTTTGGCCAAAAATCATAATTTATTTTTATTTCTCTATTGTAAAATTTGCCGAACGATGGCCGATTGGTTAGAGTGCTGGCCTTCGGTACTGGAGTTCGTGGGTTCGAATCCCACTTTGGCATGGATGTTCGTAGCCGTTCGGAATCGGCTTTAAGCTGTAGGTCCCGGTCTCATTATCCCTTGTGTGCAAAAGCGTAGACCGTAGCACTCCAAACCAAACCAAACCTATTGTAAAATTTCAACTTTTAGGCTTCTAAATCTGTTTTTGTTTTGTCTCTACGGCATTTTAAAGAAAAGTGACAGTTGTTTAAACATCCCCGACATCTGCCAAAACAAAACGGAAGTAGCGACTTCGGAACCGGAAACTGAGAATTTAAAGCTTTTTAAAGAGCATTTTTGGGACAAAACTGTTTAAATTTTCATGAAGATTACTTTAAACGTTTTTCTAGTATTTCTAATAATTAGCAACTTGGCAATTAGAAAGTATTGAAGCAAGAAAGTGTGGGGAATTTTAAACATGTATTTTAATTTTTTAATAGTTAAAGTTGCTTTCATAAACTTCCAATGCGTTTTGCTCGGAACGGTATTTTTAATAAAATGTCGAAACTCGAAATGGGATTTCTCGAAAAGTTCTTAAAATATTGTGTCGAAAATTATTACGAATGCTTTTGATAGTACTGACTAGTAAACGACCTAAAAGCTTTCAATTTGGATCATTTTTAACGATGTTACACTCAAAGTTAGATATAAAGATCATGAAAATGCGTTAAAAATTCAATGTGTACGATTTTGAAGGATCCAAATTTGTTTACCAAATGTAAATGAAGCAAAGATTTTAGGGGATTCACTCGTCCAGTGTATAAGAAATGGGTTGCGTCCAAAAATATTGAAATAATTTAATTCATTAAAAAATGAGACTTTTTGGTAAAATCCGATTTTTTGACTAAATTTTCTTCATTTATCAGAAATGTTATAAAAACTTCTCCAGGAATAAATTTTTTAAGTGCCATTCTCTATGATAATATAAAAAAGTAAATCTAAAAATGTAAAAACATGAACTCGTTTCTACGTTTAAAGAAAAAAAATTTCCGAACGTAGACGGATGCCTTAAATATTGTTACGAATTTCGCAAGTTGGCATGTATTTTTTGCAGTATACTGTGTATTATAATGGGTAAATCATGTATTTGGCGAGATATTGGCTCGTAGGCGATGTTTTTGGCGACTAATTTTTGGCGCCAGGTTTGGCAATATATCGCCAAATTTGGCGACCGTTTGTACCTAGTACTTTCTAGAATATTCCAGTTTCTCCCGAGGATATAAATACCGGGGGCTGATCCTGATCGAAGTTCAGTTAGCTGAGAAATTTGTAGAGGTAAAGACCTACTTTGTTTGGCGCTAAGAGTTGTCGCCTGTGCTACCCATTTCTCGCGGTATTGGCTGCTGTATTCGTGTTTTCACTGCATTACGAATAAAGTGCTGTTATTTTTGCTGTCTTAATTCAAAGTCTACTCAGTCCACGAACGCTACGCTTCATAAATCGGTAATAATATAACAATATGTCGCCTAACTTACTTTTTTAAGAACAGCCAAAAATTATTTGTTAAAATCGTCTAAAATATCGACCCTACCTTCGATAATCTGCTATTTAAAGTAACTACATTTTAGAATTTTTTTAACTTGGGATATAAATTAACATATTTGGCAAGTTTATAGGCTATATTTTACACTATTCCTATTTTTAAACCCATCTTTGTATGCAACCTTTAATACCCCTATTCCACGGTCTCTCTCTCTTTTAAACTAGATTCACTTCCCCTTTATCTAACAATTAATCTGACACACAACTGCAGTTCTCGTCCATTCATTTTCGTCATTCCTTTTATTTTAAAGCTCGAAATCCACGCGTAATGAGGCTAGATTTGAATTCTGAATGAAATTCGAAATTACTCGGCTGTCACGAAAGCACCGCACTAAGTATCGAAATTAATTTAGAATGACCTCTCCTGTTCGAAACATATGGGGAATTAATTAAAATATTTTCCGTTTTTCAAAAAGAGGGGATGGCATCAGACATCAAGTAAACGCGTACAGGAAACTTTCTATTCTCATAGAATTGCCACTAAAATCAGATTTACGTATTTATTAAAACGCCACACTCTGATTATTCATTACGACTGTAAAAATGTTGATAAGTATTTCAATTAGATTTTACTCACTAATAGCATCTAAATCTGAACAAAAAAAAATAAAATACTTATACGAGGGCCGTCCAGAAAGTAAGTTTCCCTACTCCAAAGAAAACGAACTCACAATTTCACGGACATAGTTATTGGCAACGAGTACAGCCATGTTTCAGCTATTTTTCGACACAGCCACCACCAGAATGGATCCACTTTTGTACACCTCTGTCGTAGAATTCTGCCGCCTGTTAACGGAACCAGCCTTCCCGTCCCAGAACACCGTGCTCGTCCCTTTCCTTACCGACGGCGTCTGTTTGAATTGGGCCCTGACCATATATCCACTATGATGCCAATGCATTGACAGTTTCTTGGTTTCCGGGTTAAAGCGCGAAATCCCAGTCTTGTTGCCCGCGACGATCCCGTCGAGGAACTCGTCGCCGTCGTCATGATACCGTAGCAGAAATGCCAGTGCTGTTTCTAAGCGTTAAATGTTGTGTTCGGGTGTCCGTTTCGGCTCGTAGACCTGACAGGGCTAACGATGAATTTCAATGGGCGCTATGCTTTGTGTATACGAGATCGCCGATCGAACCTTGCAGGCGGCGGGAGAAAGCATTCGAGTTTTCACTTCGGACCACTGTTACCCCGCTACTGGCACGAATCGGGACTTGTCCAGCTGGCATAGGATTGATACGTCATAGATCTGTCACGCACGCGCAATGGACCCGGCTAAATACGTTTACTTTAAAGGGGGCAACATCGGGAAATTTACTTTCTGGATGCTCCTTGCATGTAACCAAATTGTTGCCCTATATCATCTTTTCATGTTTTTTTTCTATTTTCAAAGAATTAAAACTTAATTACAAATTTTTAAGTCTTTTTTTCTGTATTACTCATTTTGTGCCAATACGAGGCTGTTTCACGTGGTATTCTTAACTTTGCTTGCTCCCCTCATCTTATTGAGCAGTGTAAATGTAAATGACTCCCAAACATAAAGGCCAATGAAAAACCAGTTAATTTCTTTATAAACTTGTATTTTGATCAAATGAACTGTATGTAAATTTAATGAATCTTTAAAGCCTAATCCGGCTCAATTTAAAATACATATATGACGTGATCCAGTCCTCCTTAGTAAAAACAATTTATTTAATATGGGGTTTCTGTTTCAGGCGCCGCTTGCGCCATTTCATTTATTCGTGACGAAGCTAAGAGTGGAATGTGTTGACAGCTCCATGCCCACTCTCTAATTTATTCTTTTAGCTTGATTAGTCATCCACTTACTGTGAAATATGTGTGTGCCATATATATGTGTGTGTGTGTGTGTAATGCTCCAGTGTTAAAGCGAATGAATAATTAGTCCTTAGTAAAAACACTTATTTATTTACTTTGAGTTTCCTTTTCAGGCATGGCTTGTGCCATTTGCATTTTTTCATGGCGAAGCAAAAGCTTGGAGTGTGTTGACAGCTCCATGACCCCGTGCTAACTGATTCTTCTCGCTTGATTAGTCATTAATTTCCTGTGAAATATCTCTGCGCTTGACCGCATTACTTCGAAAGGTTACGCAAGCGTGGGTCTTTTTCATTTATTTTATTATTATAAATAGTTCCCTTTTATAAATCGTTTATAATTCACGTCATTTCCAACTACCCCCTTTTGAGACCTGACATATATATTCTACTGAAAATAAATGTTACTTAAATTTTTACAGTGTTTTTGTGTAATAGATTTGGAGTGCTACGGTCTACTTTTTGCAACACGAGGGCTAATGAGACCGTCACCTACAGCTTAAGGCCGATTTCGAACGGCCACGAACATCCGTGCTGCTGTGGGATTCGAACCTACGAACTCCGTTAGCAATCGGCCATCTTTCGGCCTTTTGTGTAATAATTAAGGTTGTTCTAAAATTTTAATATAGGCTACAATTTTACGCTACAATTTATTCTACAATTCGCTCAACAGCCAATCGTCTGCTGGGAACTTTGGTATGATTGCAATGCCACTTGAACGAATGCCACATGGGTCACAGGCGTGTGTTTGACGAGAGGGAAAAAACGTTTTAGTTCGATAAGACCATGGTAATTTAAAAGCAGGGCTTAAGATATCCGTCTACGTTCGGAGAACTTTTTTCTTTAAACGTAGAAACGAGTTCATGTTTTTACATTTTTAGATTTATTTTTCATATTATCCTACAGAATTGAACTTAAAAAATTTATTCCTGCAGAAGTTATTATAAAATTTCTAATAAATGAAGAAAATTGAGTAAAAAAATCTGGTTTTTTTAAAAGGTCTCATTTTTTAATAAATTAAATTATTTCAATATTTTTTAATGCAACCCATTTCTTATACACTGGAATAGTGAATCACCTAAAATCTTATGTTTCATTTACATTTGGTAAAACATTTGAGTCCTTCAAAATCTTACACATTGAATTTGCAGCGAATTTTTATTACCTTTATATCTAACTACTAGTGTAAAAAATTTATTACTGGAGAAGTTCTTATAAAATTTCTAATAAATGCAGAAAATTTAGTAAAAAAAACGGGTTTTTTCAAACGGTATCATTTTTTAATAAATTCAATTATTTCAATATATTTTGACGCAATCCATTTCTTATACACTGGACTATCGAATCACCTAAAATCTTTACTTAACTTACATTTGGTAAACAATTTGGGTCCTTCAAAATCATACACAATGCATTTTTAACGAATTTTCATTACCTTTATAATCGAACTATGAGCGTAACATCATTAAAAATGATCCAAATTTAAACAGTTTTGTCCCAAAAATGCTCTTTAAAAAGCTTTAAATTCTCAGTTTCCGGTTCCGAAGTGGCTACTTCCGTTTTGCTTCAACAGCTGTCACTTTTTTTTAAAAATGCCGTAGACATAAAACAAAAACTGATTTAGAAGCCTCAAAGTTGAAATTTTACAATAGAGAAATTAAAAAAATTATGTTTTTTGGCCAAAAATGACGATTTCAACGTAGACGGATACCTTGAAAAATTCTAAAATGTAGTTCCAAATGATAAAGTTACTATAAATAGCAGATTATCGAAAATAGGGTCGATATTTTAGACGATTTTAACGCTACAAAAGATTTTTTGGCTGTTCTTAAAAAGGTACGTTACGCTACATATTGTTACGTTTAAAAACAAAATTCCGAAATTCTACCTCTGTGTGTGTTATTCTATTAATGCAGTTTGGACAGACTTCAATGTAAAAAAATGAATTCAATGTCTTAAAATGAACAGACTTCCTGTTTAAAATAAACATCTTCCTTGAAAGTGGAACACGATAATTTATTACAGAAATAATGCTTCCTTTACGTTATACAAAGAAGTAAGAAGAGCAAAATGTATGAAAACTGGAAAAGATTTCGGTGACACATTTATAACCTGAATAAAAAATGAAAGGGAACTCGTAATTTCTACGAATATATCGGGAGTGTAAATCCCTGCTTCGAATTAAAGCCTCTCCAGGCAAAGTCTTTGAAGATATTACAGTCGGAATTCGAGCTTCTCCTTCTAATTAAAACACGCTCACTCCATTCCATCTTCAGAATCTTATAAATGTTGAATGAAGTTCAAAGGGTGGACTGTATTTGTCCAGAAGAACGAGGAATTTCTTGAATTAAATGCCTGCATTTTACGAGGAGTATTCGATAGAGCTGTTTTTACAGCTTTGTTTTGTGCTCAGAAGTAGTAAAACGCTTGTAAACATTTGCAGAATATCATTCTAAAAGTAAATTTCAGCATCCGAAAACAGCTAAAAATCGACTTTTCGAAAATAAAATATATTAAAGTTATCTTTGGGAAATGGGTTCTAAGAACTGAAATCGCGAGCATTCGCGAAGATAAGATGTTTTGTGGATGGGTAATTAAACAGGAAAAATTCGAGGAAAATGTTAATGTTAGAGAGATATTTTAACTGGAGTAATTTTAATTTTTACAGTGGACTTCGCTTAATGTGTTCGCGGTTCATGTTATCAATCGCTTATTCTTATGGAAATCACTGCGTCCCGATTTTCTCTATTCATTTCTATGTTTAGGTTTAGGTTATGGAGCGCTACGGTCTACTTTTTGAAACACGATGGCTAATGAGACCGGGACCTACTGCTTAAAGCCCCTCCCGTTTACCCGAAGCAGGGGCCAAAGTAATGTGTTAGTTTCCGTCAATTACCAGGATCCCCTTTTCCGGGGACACGGGTCTCCACGCACGACAAACACGTGGACGGTAAACAGTCCTCGAGAGGCTATGCTCAATACAGAGCATAGCCCTCACCTCCGAGAAGGATACCGCAACGAGGGGAACAAAGGAGAAAAGTAGCAGACAAGAGGAGGGGAAATAAAGAAAAGGGAGGAGATCGCTGGGGTACCTCGGGACTGCGACACCCGTGTTTACCTAAAGAAGGCAAACCCCCTGAGGGGTCAAGTTACCTGGGAACTCCAGCTAAAGTTACAGCTGTGAGAGTGCAGCGATGTTTTACACAAAGTTTGCGAAAATAATTTGCTCGACGGTGTGGGTTGCATGCCCAAGTATTTTTTCGCGACTCCAGGAAGCGTGTGGTGTTAAAACGATCGCACTTAAACTTCACTAAGTTTTGGAGAGTTGTGATTGGTTTCCAAGAGACGATTCAGGACCCTCCTTGGAATCTCGATAATTCTGGACAGAACCATGAAAGGACGCATTGTACACAGGGCAATGGAACGACGAACGAACGCATTAGCACAGGATAATGGAAAAAGTCTAGGGTGGAGTAGTTCAGAAGGAAGGAAAAGAGTGAACTTTGGCAATTTTTTTCTTTCAGGAGTAGCACGTGGAGTGCTTCTTTTACTTTTTAATTTTTTATATATATTTTTTAGCATATTTCCTTGTCTTTTGATCTATATAGGAATATTGTAATATAGATCAGTGGCATTTTACTATAATTAAAGACGATATAAAGCAAAATTGGTTTATTAGTGGCTTTGAAATAACAACAGCAATGTACTACACCACAGCAATGACTAGTTTTTTATTTTTTTTAGCTGAATTCTAAGGTGGCTTCAAATCGGCTGATTTCGGTCGTTATTTCTGTACAAAGGATGGGTCTTCACAATATCTTAAAACAAATTGTCCCTTTTCTTCACATTCATTGCATTATTATTGTATTTTTGTAATTTTACTACAACCAATAAATTGTACTTTTAGTGTTGCTCTATGTATTTCGTGAGAACTGAAGTAATTCAAGTTAGAATGTACTACGCCAAACAAGAGAGCACAAAATCCAACAAAGTTACGAAAAGTAAGGTATAAGAAAAAGGTTAAATTTCAAGAGACTATATACACACGCTGACTGAAAAATCTCGACTGGTAATGAACTAAATATCCACAAATATCGACAAATATGACTTTAATACGGTTTAATTTATTTTAACACTGGCGCCACGGACCGGGTTAAACTGACCACGAGTAACAGGCATGCGTGACATTTTGAAACATTAAATATAAAATTGATAATAAAAATAACGATAAATTTAAATAAAAGATTAAATACATAAAAATATATAAATCCCTTATATAATAATAGCCTAAGTTATCTGTCTGTCTCTCCTCAAATTTATGAAGCGGTTGTACCTGGAATGGATAGAGGGGCCGAATGGTAGAGTGCTGATCTTCGGAACCGGCGTTCGCGGGTTCGAATCCCGCTGATGGCATGGATGTTTGCAGCCGTTCGGAATCGGCTTTAAACTGTAGGTCCCGGTCTCATTAGCCCTCGTGTGCAAAACAATAGACCGTAGCACTCCAAACAAACCAAACCAAACCAAACCTGGAATGGATAGAGGCATCCCTATTGGATTCTTGATGAGTTAGAGTTAGCAAGATTTAAAGCGAGACAAGTTTATCTTCTCCTAAATTACCGATCCGATTCTAAAATAAATTGGTATAAATACGCTTCATATCACAGCAAACAATGCTGTCATTTTCAAAACATTCGAATTCCACTCCTTCCCCCCCCCCTTTTCGAGCGTTTAATATCATTATTTCAAACCCTATTTTCCCTGGTTAAGAACAGTTCGATTTATCAATTTATCACATTATAAGTAGATGAAAATAACCGTTTTTTCATGCATTATGACGTCATTCCATCTCACTGAGTCATTTCTTATTTTAAATTATTTAAATATCGTCTGCATAATTTCCATACGTTTTATCGCTGAACGTCAATCATTTTAACGTCATCAATAGGACGTCAATCATTTTCTTTTCTATTTGGCTTCAATAATAGATTAGGTACATATGGAATAATTTTGAATTTGATCATCGATTATTTTTGGTTGCAACGAAAATTTTATCACTGGTATTAACCCTCTAAGCGGTTCGCACGTACAATTCTGCCGCCTGTCACGTACAATTTTCGACCTCCAAAAACGTTCCGAAAATGGATGTATTGTACATTTCTGCCAGTGCTTTCCCCCATGGAGTTTTGAGGTAGGAGGGTTAGGTCGATTGTTTAGGAACTGTACCCCTCTTTGACTGACATTTATTGAGGGATGCATCCCTACTCTCTGAGGCACAAAGACGCTGATAACTTCTCATGGCTTTGTCAATCTCTATTTCGAAGTATTTCTTTTGCGGTAACACATGTATCTCTAATTGCATCACTTAAATATCCTAGATGACTTTCGTAAAAAAATATAAATAATTCTCTTAAAAATATTTTTATTCGTAATTTTAGAATCCATTATTTCTTATGGAATGATCTTCGAGACTTGACGAGCTTTATGTGTATTAAAAATTAACAATCTATAATGTGTATTTATATATCTATTTATAACCGGAAGTAAAGGGACAATAATGATGGTGGGTTTCCCGTATTCCAATCTAGTCGACAAAGGGTGAAGTAAAAAATCATAGAACACTTTGGTCACTGACACAATAGTGCTTAAATATATTTTTTGGAGACTTTTTTCCTCGGTGTGTTCCACTCGGAGGGTTAACAACAAATTATTTTCATAAAAGTCTAGGAGTCTATTGCATGGGCTCATAAATATCTAGCTTTTAAATTATATATCCTTAAAAATGAAAAAGTTTGTTCGTTTGTATGATTGTTTTTTTATACACAACCACACCGTTTGGAATCGATTCTCTCAATTTTGAACTACCTTCATATATACCGCGAAATAATCACTGTCAATATTAAAGCCTCTGCAGTTCCTAATATGACAAGATAAATTAAAGTTGCCAACTGACATGCGGTCAGTAAAGATAACCAAACTATGGAGCGTGTACGAGATAATTCTCAGTCAAAACCAAACCATTTTATTAGCTGCCTCATAAGGTACTTTACAATTCTGGAAAATTAAAAATTTTTCTCATCCCGTTATGGGACGGGCTATATGCTAGTATATAATAAAAGAAAAAGTTACAAAAATATATAGACAACCTTAACACTAAAATTATGGAAGGGGTCATTTTGACACCTAGCGAACTTTTATCTCTGACAGCTCTTCTATTTTATTGCAAATATCTTAATCCTTTCTCGACTTTTCCTAAATCATCGTGATTTACGGAATAGTAAAGATTTCAAGAAAATCGTATTTTTATTTTAGCCCTAACAAATGATTATACCTAGAAATACGGCAGGCTATAGACTGATGTCGAAGACAAGTGTCAACTTCCTAATGACTCTTTCGCTATTTTATTAGCAGAACTGGAATCATAGCGTTGTTGTACGTAAGGGGGTATTTGCCGCCAAGGGCTTATCAATTCTTAGTTTGTGGTCCACTACTTGGGGACCAAAGTTTTTTCACGAAACTATGAGTAGAGATAGGTTTCCGGAAGTTATGAAATTTCTTCGTTTTGAAAATAAACTAACAAGGTCTTCACGTTTGCAGTGAGATAAATTTACACTAATATCCGAGGTATGGAATACTTTTATAGAAAACTATAAGCTCTGCCACAAACCAAATGAAAACATTACGTTTGATGAACAGTTATTCCCTACAAAAACAAGATGCCGTTTTTTGCAGTATATGCCTAACAAGCTCGATAAATTCGGAATAAAGTTTTGGCTAGAAGTAGATGTTAGGACAAAATACTCATTAACCCCTTCCGGTAAAATGACGAGTCTAGCTCGTCATTAGTTTTTCATTCCATACCGCACAATGACGAGCTACACTCGTCATGCGATTAAAGTGACTGTTAAATATGATAATTAATTTAGTTTAAAATTTCTAGTGTACTGAATTTGGCAACACTTTTATCACTTGTGAAAATCCCAAGTCACTATTGCATATTGTTTACTTGGTACAAGTCATTGCCAAATGAATGAGTCAGAATAAAAGAAGAAATGCCGCGTGTGTTACAAGAATCCAATTAAAAGCGAGACTACTTGGCGGTGTAAGAATTCCTTTGCACTTTGTTTCGAAAAGTACCACTAGCTCGAAGACTATTATCTGTATACCTTATTAATGTTTTGCTTTGATATTTTCTTAATTTTACTGTTTCTGATATTATTTAACACTATGTAAAAAGTGGATTTTAACTAAGAATATGTAAGAATTGTAAAATGAAACAAGTTTTTTAAATAAAAATTAAATGGTTATTTCATGCACAGTTTTTCATTATTAAATCATACCGGAAGGGGTTAAACGGATTTCCCTATTTAGGAAAAGATGAAATGAGACCAAGCGATCAAAGTTTAGGAGAGAACGTAATAAATCGTCTAATTGATCTTACATACCTGCAAAGTCTGTATATTTTTAAAAGCAAACTGTAGTTGTCCTAATTTGCGCTATTTTAATTTATTTTTCACAAATATGTTATATCATATAGAGAAATAGGCAGATATCTTATCGAGGGGTTAAAATGACACCAGCCGTAATTCCAGGTATACAAAGATCGCCGTAATTCTAGTGTTAATGAAATTTAGTTCATTACTAGTCGAGATTTTTCAGACAGCGTGGATATATATTCTCTTGAATTTTAACCTTTTTCTTATGCCTTATGTTTCTTAACTTGTTGGATTTTGTGCTCTCTTGTTTGGCGCATCGCATTCTAACTTGGATTTTGCGCCAATAAACCCCAACCAATCTTTCTGCCAGACATGTTTTACAGTGAAATCCATCAGTAGCAAATTTTCTCGGGCGTTTCTTAATAAATCTCAAAGATATTCTGTACGTCACTTTATCATGAAAGGGGTCGAGACAACAATTCCATTTTTAACGATATTTCCCGAGAAATCCATTTCCTGGAACTTGATAGAACTGCGATCGCATTAATCTTTCCCTATTACTTGGCACGGTTTCAAACCAGTATTCATCTTTCCGCTATTGACAGAATATTTTAATTAAATTTTCAATATATTTTAGAAGCTGTATTTAATGACGAATACGGGGGAGTTTGAGCTTCCCGAACAGAAGTCACGTGATGTGCAAGTAAGTTTCAAAAGCAACGAACTCCATAAAAGTTTTATTGGAACGATATTTATAAAATGAGTGCACCGAAAACCAGCAAAAGGAAAAAATAACCAGCTCAAAAACAAGTCAAAATTTGTCATATGAATCGTTCCTTAAGGTATCAGTCTACGTTGAAAACGTCATTTTTTGCCAAAAATCATAATTTTTTTTTGTTCCTCTACCGTAAAATTTCAACTTTTAGGTTTCTAAATCTGTTTTTGTTTTGTCTCTACGGTATTTTAAAGAAAAGTGACAGCTGTTTAAACATCAGTGACAGCCCTCGAAACAAAACGGAAGTAGCGCCTTCGGAACAGGAAGTTGTCAATTTAAAGAAAATTTTTTGAACAAAACTTTTTAAACTTTCTTGAAGATTGGTTTAAACAATTTTCTGCTATTTTTAACAACTAGCAACTAGGCAATTAGAAAGTTTGGGAGCAAGAAAGTGTGGAGAATTTTAAACATGTATTTCAATTTTTTAACAGTTAAAGTGGCTTTCATAAACTTCCAATGCGTTTTTCTGGGAACGGTATTTTTTATAAAATGTCGAAACTTGAAATGGGATTTCTCAAAAATTTCTTAAAATAGTTTGTTGAAAATTTCGCACTCTTATTTTGCACACGCTTTCACATCTTATTGATTTACAACTCAGGTTTAATGGAAACTGAATTATAAAAACTGAATGTTGTTATAATACGCTTATAATAGAAATATATAAATATCTCAATGACTCGAACTGAACTATATATATAGAGTTACGCACGAAAGCCTCTTTTTAAAAGTAATGTATTGAGTTCACAGGAGCGAAGCACGGATACATTTGCTACTATAATATAAAATTTCAACATTTTGTATACTAGTGAAATAAAAAATATTACTTTTATAGGAATTAGAGCGACGAAATCCAAAGGCCGTGAAACCATTTCTAGAACCAAAATAGATAAATAAATACATCTTTACATGTGTATTTCTAATGATTGATAAATAAAGAAGCACCTTATTAACCCCTTCCGGTATGATTTAATAATGAAAAACTGTGCATGAAATAACCATTTAATTTTTATTTAAAAAACTTGTTTCATTTTACAATTCTTAAGTATTCTTAATTAAAATCCACTTTTTACATAGTGTTAAATAATATCAGAAACAGTAAAATTAAGAAAATATCAAAGCAAAACATTAATAGTCTTCGAGCTAGTGGTACTTTTCAAAACAAAGTGCAAAGGAATTCTTAATCGTTTAAACCGCCAAGTAGTCTCACTTGGCGATTCTTGTAACACACACGGAATTTCTTAGTAGGTTTTCTTTTATTCTGACTCATTCATTTGGCAGCAACTTGTACCAAGTAAACAATATGCAATAGCGACTTGGGATTTTCACAAGTGATAAAAGTGTTGCCAAATTCAGTACACTAGAAATTTTAAACTAAATTAATTATCATAATTAACAGTAACTTTAATCGTATGACGAGTGTAGCTTGTCATTGTGCGGTATGGAATGAAAAACGAATGACGAGCTAGACTCGTCCTTTTACCGGAAGGGGTTAATAAAAAAAAGACTTCAGTAGGTCAATATAGGAAACGCATCCAGAAAGTAAATGTCCCGATGTTTTTTTTTCCCTTTTAAAGTAAACTTAATGAGTCGTGTCATTTGCGCATGCGTAACAGATCTATGACGTACCAATCATACGCCAGCTGGACAGTTCCGGACTTCTGCCAGTGGCGTGGTATCAGTGGTCCGAAATGGAAATTCTAACTCCTAATCCTGCAAGGTTCGGTCGGTAATCTCGAATGCACAAAGCATTGCGCACAAAGTTGGGATAGGGATAGAGTAGTGTGTTAGAGAAAAAGGGATAAAATTTGGTCGGAGGGATAGGGTAGTGGATAGCAAAAAGGAGTAGAGTTGGGGTAGGCATAGAGTAGCCAACTGAAATTCGTCGACAGCTCTGTCCGGTCTATGAACCGAACACGAATTTCAACGCTTAGGAGAGGCACCGACATTTCTGCTACGGTATCACGACGACGGCGACGAGTGCCTCGACAGGACCGTCACGGGCATTGGGGCTTGGATTTCGCACTTTACCCCGGAAATCAAGCAGCAGTCAATACATTGGCATCATAGTGGTCGGGATCCAATTCTAACAGACGCTGTCGGTACGGAAAGGGGTGTGCACCGTGTTCTAGAGCAGCTAGGCTGGTTCCGTTCACAGGCGGCAAAGTTCTACGACAGAGTTATACAAAAGTGAATCCCCCGAATACGACAAGTGTCTCCATTCTAGTGGTGGCTATGTCGAAAAATAGCTGAAACATGGTTGTACTCGTTGCCAATAAATATGTCAGTGAAAGTGTGAGTTCTTTTTTCTTTTAAATAGGGAAACTCACTTTCTGGATGCACCTCGTATATGTTGCTGTCTCTTATTGTTGAATAGTTTCATTCAGGTCAGTATAAAGTATTATAAAAGTAGCAAAAAGTTGAAAATTTTCACTCTAAAAGAAACACATAAGGGTTACTTTAATACTACTTCTAAAGTGTAACTTCATAAGACATTTTTATTGTTTTTTATACTTTTTAAACAATAAAAAGAAAGAAAAAATTGCTCTCATTTAAGATAAAACAACGTTTGACAAATATAAATTCGTAGCAAAGTTATCCTGTTCAAAGACTCTCTTTGAATCAAAAATGCCCGTTTACCCTTTTTGGGGAGGACAAAAGCCGTTCAGTTTGGAAAATTTCGCTTGATACAGAAAAAAAAAGTGACAAAAATGACATGGATTAGTTCTTTGAAAAGCTTAGTTGAAAAAGAAATTTGTCTTCTTTTATTCAAAAAGAAAAAAAAAAAGAAATTTTTTGTTTTTTGTCTATTTCTTTTAGAATGACGTGGAAGTCACATTGCTTTTATCTGAAAGTTTATTGGACGTTCTTTCCTTGTCAGCAACTTGTTTTTTTCCTTGTAAAAATTCGTAGGTTGTAAGGTGCAACTTTTGCCTTAAAATATGTAAAAAGGGGGGGAAGGAAGTAGATTGGGGGTAAGGATAGGGTGGGGGGAAAGGGTAGGGTAGTGGATTAGGGAAAGGGGTAGAGCGACGGAAAAAGGTAAGGATAGGATAGTGGGTAGAAGAAAGTGGTAGAGTTGGGGTAGGGATAGAGTAGTGGATTGGAAAAAGGGGTAGAACAGAGATAGTGTAGTGGGTTAGGGAAAGAGATACAATTAGGGGTAGGGGTAGAGTAGTGAGTTA
This sequence comes from Pardosa pseudoannulata, assembly GCA_032207245.1. NCBI lineage: Eukaryota > Metazoa > Arthropoda > Arachnida > Araneae > Lycosidae > Pardosa > Pardosa pseudoannulata. Next base: position 93,181,966 of record CM063499.1, on the reverse strand, counting down.
GGGAAAGGGATAAAATTTGGACGGAGGGATAGGGTAGTGGGTAGAAGAAAGGGGTAGTATTACGGAAGGGATAGAGTAGTGGGTAGAAGAAAGGGGTAGAGTTAGGACAGAGATAGGGTAGTGGGTTAGGGAAAGGAATCCAATTAGGGATAGGGATAGAGTAGTGAGTTAGGGAAAGGGATAAAATTTGGACGGAGGGATAGGGTAGTGGGTAGAAGAAAGGGGTAGTGTTACGGAAGGGATAGAGTAGTGGGTAGAAGAAAGGGGTAGAGTTAGGACAGAGATAGTGTAGTGGGTTAGGGAAAGGGATAGAATTAGGGGTAGGGATAGAGTAGTGAGTTAGAGAAAGGGATAAAATTTGGACGGAGAGATAGGGTAGTGGGTAGAAGAAAGGGGTAGTGTTACGGAAGGGATAGAGTAGTGGGTAGAAGAAAGGGGTAGAGTTAGGACAGAGATAGTGTAGTGGGTTAGGGAAAGGGATAGAATTAGGGGTAGGGATAGAGTAGTGAGTTAGGGAAAGGGATAAAATTTGGACGGAGGTATAGGGTAGTGGGTAGAAGAAAGGGGTAGAGTTGGGGTAGGGATAGAGTAGTGGGTTGGAGAAAAAGGTAGAGTTAGGACAGAGATAGGGTAGTGGGTTAGGGAAAGGGATAAAATTTGGACGGAGGTATAGGGTAGTGGGTAGAAGAAAGGGGTAGAGTTGGGGTAGGGATAGAGTAGTGGGTAGAAGAAAGGGGTAGAGTTAGGACAGAGATAGGGTAGTGGGTTAGGGAAAGGGATAGAATTAGGGGTAGGGATAGAGTAGTGAGTTAGGGAAAGGGATAAAATTTGGACGGAGGGATAGGGTAGTGGGTAGAAGAAAGGGGTAGAGTTGGGGTAGGGAAAGAGTAGTGGGTTGGAGAAAAAGGTAGAGTTAGGACAGAGATAGGGTAGTGGGTTAGGGAAAGGGATAGAATTAGGGGTAGGGATAGAGTAGTGAGTTAGGGAAAGGGATAAAATTTGGACGGAGGGATAGGGTAGTGGGTAGAAGAAAGGGGTAGTATTACGGAAGGGATAGAGTAGTGGGTAGAAGAAAGGGGTAGAGTTAGGACAGAGATAGGGTAGTGGGTTAGGGATACAATTAGGGTGGTAGAGAAGTTAGGAAAGGGATAAAATTCGGACGGAGGGATAGGGTAGTGGGTAGAAGAAAGGGGTAGAGTTGGGGTAGGGATAGAGTAGTGGGTAGAAGAAAGGGGTAGAGTTAGGACAGAGATAGGGTAGTGGGTTAGGGAAAGGAATCCAATTAGGGATAGGGATAGAGTAGTGAGTTAGGGAAAGGGATAAAATTTGGACGGAGGTAGTATAGAAGGGATAGAGTAGTGGGTGGGTAGAAAGAGATAGAGTGGGTTAGGGAAGGGATATAGATTAGTAGGGGAAGATAGTTATTAGGAATAGGGATAAAAGGTAGAGTAGGAGGGGAAAGGGTATGATAGATAGTGTGAGTAGATAAATTAGATATAGGTAGTGGGTAGAAGAAATTGGTAAGGGGTAGGGAAAGGGTTGTATTGGGTTGGAGTGGTTAGAAGTGTAGATAAAATTGGTAGGGGAAAGGAGAAATAAAATAGGAAAGATAGAGTAGTGGGTAGGGAAAGTAGAGAAGGATAAAATTAGAGTAGATGGTGGAAAAATAAGAGGAAAGGAGATAGGTAGTGAGAAAGGGAATTAAGGGAATAGTAGTGTTTAGGGAGAAAGAGTATTAAAGATTGATAGTGAGTAGAGATAGTGGGTAGAGTAAGAAAAAGTTAGTTGTAGGGAAGGATTGGGTTGGAGAAAGGGGATTAGGTAGAGTATGATTTAAAAGGGATAATAGGGGTAGTGGAGAAAGATAAAATTTAGAGGATATGAATAGTATTGGGGTAGAAGAAAGGTAGTTAGACAGAGATATATTGGGTTAGGGAAAGGATCAATTAGAATAGAGTAGTGAGTTAGGGAAAGGGATAAAATTCGGACGGAGGGATAGGGTAGTGGGTAGAAGAAAGGTGTAGAGTTGGGGTAGGGGTAGAGTATTGGGTTGGAGAAAGGGGTAGAGTTAGGACAGAGATAGGGTAGTGGGTTAGGGAAAGGGATACAATTAGGGATAGAGTAGTGAGTTAGGGAAAATAAATTGGCGGAATAGGAGTTAGAAAAAGGGTAGAGTTGGGGTAGGGAAAGAGTAGTGGGTTGGAGAAAAAGGTAGAGTTAGGACAGAGATAGGGTAGTGGGTTAGGGAAAGGGATAAAATTTGGACGGAGGTATAGGGTAGTGAAGAAAGGGTAAGTTATGAAAATTAGTGGGTTGAGGTAATTAGGACAGATTGTATGTTAAAAGAGTAATAAGTATAGGTTGTGGTATAGAAAGATCAGTATAGAAATATAAATATTAGGTGTAGGGATAGAGTAATCAGTTAGGGAAAGGGATAAAGTACCGGATTGGAAAAAGAGGTAGAGCAAAGAAAAGGGGTAGGGTTGGGGTAGGGGT
>CM063499.1:93154470-93156970 GCA_032207245.1 Pardosa pseudoannulata | reverse complement strand
TATTAAAATGTAATAAAATATTAGTAATATTAGCACTTCTCAAGCTCATTTCTTAGCAAAAATTAATTTTATAAACTTGAAAAGACTTAAACTAACAAAAATGAAAATAAAAATTTAAAATTCAAGTAACAAAAAATAAAAAGGAGAAAATAGAAAATTAACTTAAAATATTGTCAAAAATGTCAATAAAATAATTAAAAAAAACTGCCCAAGATCCTTCAAAATTTACTTGAAAAGTTTTAGTTAATATATTAGTAAATAGATGGCGCGTGTAAACCAAGAAATTTTCCCCATTGGAACTGTAGCACCGAATATGGCTGTCCCGATCCACTCGTCAGCCAATTTCGGTGTTACAGTTTTAAGTGAAAATAACTTGGTTCACTAGCGCCATCTATTTACTAATACATTAACTAAAACTTTTCAAGTAAATTTTTTATCTTCTCTGGCAGTTTTTGTATTATTTTATTGACATTTGGGGCAATATTTTAAATTAATTTTCTATATCCTCCTTTTTATTTTTTGTTACTTGAATTTAAAATTTTTATTTTCATTTTTGTTAGTTTTTGTCGTTTTAGGTTTATAAAATTAATTTTTGCAAAGAAATAGGCTTCAGATGTGCTTGCATCATTTCTAATATTTTATTTACATTTTTTACAATTTTTAAAATAAATTGTTATTAATCTCTTTCTTTTATTTTAAGTTTTTTAAATTTAATTTTGCCATTATATATACCTCAAACTATCGATAATGGACAAGTAAACAGTCTGATTTTTAAAGATAAAAACATTATTCTATAAAAATGTTATTCAATATAATAATTTAGAAACTTACATTTTTCTATCAAAGAATATTCATAAGTTTAAATTTTACTATTTCTCTCAAAAGCATACAGAAAATTTGAATAATTATTTCACTTAGTAAAGAGTAAAAAAGAATTCTTGAATATTCTTTGATCGAAAAATACAAGCTTCTAAATTACTATATTGAATATTTCAATGAGTATATTTTTCATGCTTAAATCAGACTATTTAAGCATGATTAAAATAAACTGAGAACAAACATTGCTTGAATAATGCATTGTGATTGCATATATTTACAAGATGATAGAAAAATGTCAGTTTCTAAATTATGATTTCTAAATTATAATAACATTTTTTCAGAACAATGTTTTTATCTTTAAAAATCAGGCTGTTAACTTGTCCATTATAGACAGCTTCAGGTATAAAATTTATAGGCAAAAATTAATTTTAAAAACTTAAAATAAAAAAAAGATAATAAAAAATTGACAATATAAATAAAAATTAATTTCAAAAATTGTCAAAAATGTAAATAAAATATTAGAAAGGATACAATCACTTATGAAATTCACTTCTTAGCAAAAATTTAATTTTATAAGCTTAAAACGACAAAAACTAACAAAAATAAAAATATAAAATTCAAGCAAAAAAATAAAAAAGAGAAAATAGAGAATTAAAATATTGTAAAAAATTAAATAAAATAATAGAAGAACTGCGCAAGATCGCACAAAATTACTTGAATAGTTTTAGTTAATATATTAATAACTAGATGGCGCTAGTGAACCAAGTAATTTTCACCTGGAACTGTAGCACCGAAATTCGGGACAGCCAATTTTAGTGCTACAGTTCCAGGAGAAAATCACTTGATTCACTGGCGCACAAAATTTATTTTGTACAATATAAAAATATAAATAAAATATTAGAAATGATTCAAGCACTTCTCAAGCTCACTTCTGAGATAATTTAAATTTAGTTTTATAAACTTAAAATGACAAAAACTAACAAAAATGAAAATAAAAAATTTAAAATTCAATCAAAATAAATAAAAAAGAGAAAATAGAGAATTAAATTAAATAAAATAATACAAGACCTGCCCAAGATTATACAAAATTAATTGAATAGTTTTAGTTAGTATATTAGTCAATAGATGGCACTAGTGAATCAAGCGATTTTCTTCTGGAACTGTAGCACCGAAACTGGCTGCGATCCACTCGTTTGTTTACGTGGAAGAAGGCGACTTTTTAATTTGTTTCTGTTCAAAGAATCACATAAACAGAATTTTTCTATTATGTCTGGCTTTAAAAATGTCATATTCTAAATACTGTATTGCTCCACTTTATACGAATACAACTAATTGTAATGAAAAGATATTTTCAGCGTTCCAAATATCTCAGTATACTTAAAACTCGTACAAATGCTATGAAAAGAGATGAGAAATTAAACCCCAAATTATCATAAAAGTCATTTCTTTGGATTTGTGAAGACCATTTTATTATAATTAAGGTATCCGTCTATTCAGAGAACTTTTTTCTTTAAACACAGAAACTAGTTCATATTTTTGTATTTATTTTTTATGTTATCAAAGAGAATTGCACTTAAAAAAATTTTTCCTGGAGAAGTTTTTATAAAATTTCATATAAATGAAGAAAATTTAATAAAAAAAATCGGGTTTTTTCGAAAGGTCTCAATTTTTAATAAATTAT
>CM063499.1:93086970-93149470 GCA_032207245.1 Pardosa pseudoannulata | reverse complement strand
GGGGCGCATCCAGAAAGTAAGTTTCCCGATGTTTTCCCCTATAAAGTAAACGTCATTAGCCGTGTCAATTGCGCGTGCGTAACAAATCTATGACGTATCAATCCTATGCCAGCTGGTCAGATCCCGATTCGTGCCAGTAGCAGGGTGGCAGTGGTCCGAAGTGAAAACTCGAATGCCTTCTCCCGCCGCCTGCAAGGTTCGGTCGGTGATCTCGAAGGCACAAAGCATTGCACCCATTGAAATTCATGGTCAGCTATGTCAGGTCTATGAGCCGAAACGGACACCCGGACACAACGCTTAGCACTGACACGTCTGCTATGGTATCACGACGACGGCGACGAGTGCCTCGACAGTATCGTTAGGGGCGATGAGACTCGGATTTCGCACTTTACTCCGGAAACCGAGCAGCAGTTAAAGCATTGGCATCATAGTGGATATATGGTCAGGACCCTATTTAAACAGACGCTGTCGGTACAGAAAGGGGTGTGCACCGTGTTCTGGGACGGGAAGACTGGTTCCGTTCACGCGCGGCAGAGTTCTATGACAGAGGTGCACAAAAGTGGATCCCACAATAAGACAAGTGTCTCCATTCTGGTGGTGGCTATGTCGGAAAATAGCTGAAACATGGCTGTACTTGTTGCCGATAAATAGGTCCGTGAAAGTGGGAGTTCTTTTTTTTTTCTTTTAAATAGGGGAAACTTACTTTCTGGATGTGCCTCGTATTAACTTAAGTTTAAAATTCAACATGAAAATAGCAGAAAACTCATGTAAAAACAAATATATATTTATTGATTATGTACAGGAGCAAGTGTAAGACATCCCCTCAAGTGAAATAATTGGTAAAACCAGCCGGTGGATACCTTGCAAGAACCTTATCGAGGACCTTAGGATAGATGGCGAAAAACTTGAACCTCTCTCCCATTTCATCTGGTTTGGTCAACATGTCGTAGCCAGAGAGCAAAGACTTTTGTACGTCAGGTGGAGCATTTTCCAGAAGTTTCTGAAAGAAATGCAATCTAACACAAATCAGGAAATAATAATATCTTGCTTTTACCACTACCCAGTTACCAAAACAGATTATATTTTGTTTCTTTAGAATAAGTGCTTCTAAGTCACTCATTTTCTCCTGTTAGCAAGTATAGGCATTGTAAAATATTCTATATTTTCCCGCCAAAAGCTAGCGTCTTTTGCAACAGTATACTTCACCTCTCTGAAATAACAGACACCTAGAACCTGGCATTCTGCTCGACCTGTGATTGGCTGGTAAGTACATTGGCAGATTTCTAAAATTGGCGAAATATCTTGGCGACGCTGTCCCTGAATTTGTTTATTGTTTCACAAAAATCCAAATGAGACAGGATCGTACATAGAATTTTTTTTTTTCAAAGGGAGGGGAGGTTGAGAGTAATATTTAATTAAATGCTTGCTGATATCTAATTAAAATTAAGTTATAAATGAAAGATTCATTAAATTATTTTAACGCAAGATTTTTCAGTTAATATATATATACTAGCATAGAGCCCATCATATGACGGGATTAGTAAACTTTTTAATGTTCCAGAACTGTTAAGTACCCAATGAGGCAAGTAAAAAATGGTTTATTTTTTTGGCTGAGAACTATCTGGTTCACTCTCCATAATTTATTTATCGTCATACTCCTCTAGAGTCTCCCGATCCTGTAATGCAGTTTAGAATCACGTCGAATTCATTCAGTCAAACAGTGTGGTTATGTATAATAAACAAACACAAAAGAACAAACTTCTTAATATCCAAATATACATAAAATAAAATTTAGATATTTATGAGTCCGTGAAATAGACTCCTAGACTTAGAGGAAAAGAATTTATTGTTAATACCGGTGCTAAAAGTTTCATTGAATCAAAAAATAATCGACGATTCAATTTAAAATGATCACGTATGTACCTAATCTATTATTGAAGCCAAATATAAAAAAAATCATTTACGTAATATCTAAGTTCAGTGATCAAAGATATTAAAATAGTATAGATGATATTTAAATAGTTATAAAAATACGAAACGATTACATGAGATGTTTAAAGGAATGACGTCACAATGATAGAAAAATTTGTTATTTTTAGATATTTATTAAGTGATAAATGGATAAATTGAATCGCCTGCTCTTAACCGGGGAAAATAGGGCTTGAAATAATGGCATTAAACTCTCGAAAAGGAGGGAAGGGATGGATTTTGAACGTTTTAAAGACGACAGTATTTTTTGCTGTGATATGAAGCCTATTTATACCAATTTATTTTAGAATCGGATCTATAGTTTAGGAGAAGATAAACTTTATTCGCTTTGAATGGATGCCTCTATCCATTCCAGGTCCAACCGCTTCATAAATTGGAGGACAGACGTACAAATAACTTAGGCTATTATTATATAGGGGATATATATATTAGATACATGAATGTATACAAAATTGACCAGCTAATTAATATTTACAACCAATTAAGGGGTAGACATAATTAATAACTACCTAAATATTTTGAAAATCTCCCTAAAAAGAAAAGATTGATAAAGTTGCATAAATTCTGAAAAAAGCATGCATATATTAAATCTATATAATACATACATATATATTAAATACATATGTATATAAATCATATATTAAATAAAGATTTTCATGTAGAAAAATTTGGATACAACTTTTAAAACAATAAAATGTACCAGGTTTAGAGGAGAATGTTAATTTCTAAAAATTCTAAACTATTTCAAAATCTGAGTATTTTGTAAATGTTCTCGTAATTCCGTTAAATTTCGAAATTCCAATTTCAATTTTCCTCTTTACACTCCATATGACTTTCAGGTCTTTCATTTTGACTATTTTCTTCATTTTAATTTTTATGCACGCGATTAACAGGCTTTGCTGAATATTTTTTTCTGATAAAACATAGAGCTGCAATATTTACAATTTCCATTCTTTGTACGTTCCAAATTCTTCTAAACAAAGGAATAAATAATGGAGAAATAAAGAGAAATCAACAGATAAGAAGCCAATCGTGGAAATCATCGCCAAGATATTTCGCCAATTTTAGAAATTGCTGCCAATGTACTTACCAGCCAATCACAGGCCGAGTGGAATACCCGGTTTCAGACACCTGTATGAAATGCGAGGAAATCCTTACACTCCCCTCCCCCCTACGGAGTGAAGGGAAGTGACGCACCTAACTGGAGAGAGGCCTGGGATTGGCTAGAAAAGCTTTGTCCGAACGTTGTTTGATTTTTCTCGGGGTATGTTCGCGTCTAGCTAAACGGTTTGGTTTGGTTTGGAGCGCTACGGTCTACTTTTTGCAACACGAGGGATAATGAGACCGGGACCTACTGTTTAAAGCCGATTCTGAACGGCTACGAACATTCATGCCATAGTGGAATTCGAACCCACGAACTCCGGTTCCGAAGGCCAGCACCCTAACCAATCGGACATCGTTCGGCTCTAGCTAAACGGAGATTGCTAAATGCTTATAATGCTACTTGTATATAAATGTGTAAATACTGATGAAAAATGTACATAGTTGTGAGTGTTTCCGCAATATTGCCTATTTTTAGCATAGTAGAAATGGCCTGCATAGAAAATAATGTTTAACACCGTTTTATTTTCTTGAAAAAAAATCTTTGTTTAAAAGTAATATAATAAGTTTATTGTAGCGAAGCATGGACACACTTGCTAGTTTATACACAAAAAGAAAAACTCAGTATAAAAATCAAACCCACCTTTAAACGAACATCGATACCCATATTCTTCAAAAACTCTTCCTGAGTCACTGGCCCAGCAATATAACCTAAATAAAGCAAAATTCACATCAAAAATCTTTTTATTATTCAGACAACAATCCATTTTAAAATAAGGTAATATTGGACAAAAACTATATTTTTTACAACCCCCCATATAATAATAGCCTAAGTTATCTGTCCTCCAATTTATGAAGCGATTGGACCTGGAATGGATAGAGGCATCCATTCAGAGAAGTTTTTCTCCTAAACGATCGATCCTATTCTAAAATAAATTGGTATAAATAGGCTTCATATCACAGCAAAAAATACTGTCGTCTTTAAAACGTTCGAAATCCAACCCTTCCCTCCTTTTCGAGAGTTGAATGCCATATTTTTCCTGGTTAAGAGCAGGCGATTCAATTTATCCATTTATCCCTTAATAAATAGGTAAAAATAACAATTTTTTCTAGCATTGTGACGTCATTCCTTTAAACATCTCATTGAATCATTTCTAATTTTCAATTATTTAAATATCGTCTACACTATTTTAATATCTTTTATCACTGAACTTGGATATTACGTAAATGATTTTCTTTTATATTTGGCTTCAATAATAGATTAGGTACATACGTGATTATTTTAAATTGAATCGTCGATTATTTTGTTGCAATGAAACTTTTACAACCAGTATTAACAATAAATTCTTTTCATATAAGTCTAGGAGTCTATTTCACGGGCTAATATCTAACTTTTGATTTTTATATATTTGGATATTAAGAAGTTTGCAGGCTTGCAACTGCTGAGGTACTTTCAAAAAGGTGAGAAAAGTGACAAATAATACAGAATAAGTGACTAAAAAGTGACTAAACATTGAAAAAAAAAAAACGCGATTTTTTTTTTTCCTCTTGATTACAGATGCTATTATTAAGATTTTTCTATTTAACTCTAAATCAAACGGCATAATTTCAGCGTCAAATACAAAAAATGTTAAAAATTTTGTTTAACATAACATTGCTTTTTATTCAAGAAAATCTATAAATTAGATTTGAATATATACAATACATTAATTTTATAATCACAATTTTCTGCATACATTAATGATGTTTTGAAATATGAACATAGCAAGATTAGAGTATCTAAACTAAAATTGTGAAGAAAAAGAGAAATGTGTGCTTTGACGTAAATTACTTTAATGTATTAAATGTACATTTCAGTACAAATGTAGATTTCAAGAACTTCTTTACGACTTTTTAAAATCACTCAATTCTGGAAACCATATGACTCATTACATTTTAATAAAAAAATAAGATTAGAGCATTTCATTTTTGGTCTTTTATTAAAATATTTTGTTATTAATTCAGATTTTCTTTTTTCAACAACAGACTTTTGCTGCGATACACCAAGAAAAAAGTGACGGAATTGCAAGCCTGAGTTTGTTCGTTTGTGTGTTTGTTTTTCATACATAACCACACAGTTTGACTCAGTGAATTCAACGTGATTCTAAACTGCATTCACAGGATCGGGAGACTCTAGAGGAGTATGACGATAAATAAATTACACATAATTCTCAGCCAAGAAACAAACCATTTTTTACCTGCTTCATTAGGTACCTAACAGCTCTGGAATATTAAAAATTTTACTAATCCCGTCATATGTTGGGCTATATGCTAGTTAATTATATAAAAATTAATTAATTGTTAAAATGAAATTTAAAAAATGAGTAATATATGTAGGATTTATAAACCTTAAAGTTTAACAAAAATATAAATATTAATTCTAATGTGTATCTTATAGTGCAAATGAATAAAAAAAAAAACATATCCAGTGCAGCCCAGGTTTATTGTATCCAAACACAATATCGAGAGCACCTCAGGGGGTTGTGGAGGAAGCAAACGTCAGATTACAAGAATGGGGTTCAATAAAGTGATAAACAACTCAGAATAGGGTGAGCAAAGATGACAGCCACATTCTTAAGGTAGCATTTTTTCCATATTCTTAAGGTATCCATGTACTTTCGGAGAACTTTTTCTTTTAACGTAGAAATGAGTTCCTGTTTTTACATTTTTAGTTTTATTTTTTGTATTATCATAGAGAATTGCACTTAAAAAATTGATTCCTGGATAAGTTTTTATAAAATTTCTAATAAATGCAGGATATCTGCCAAAATAAAATTTTTCAAATCCATGACTTTTCATGACTTTCCCTGATTTAGCAGATCATTTTCCATGACTTTAAAAAGCTTTCGTTAAAAGTATATATGAATAAAACTTCTGATGTACGTACAAATAAAATATATGCTCTTAGAGAAATTACAGGAATTTTATCATAAAAAAACTATAAACTTACTTTATAAGTGTTAATAAACTCGCATACATAAAAATAAATTGTTGTATCTACATACCTAAGTTTAATCCTATAGCCATTTTTAAATCAACATGTTTCCAATCTGAAGTCCGCATACTTTGGTATTATCCGGGTGACCACGAATAATAGCCAAATATAACCCTATAATGTTTATATACAATATCCCTAGAGATAAACTTATATTTTGTGCAAAAATCTTAATTTTTATTAAAAAATAATTATTATTATATTAATAAAATTTTAATCTACAATTTAAGAAAAAAACAGAATAATATACATTTACCCACCCATTAAGCTTTCTTGCTTTGAGTTTCCTTGGTGAACAAATTTTACTTGGTCAATAGGATAATACATAAATACCAAACTCAGTAACTTCAGCCAAATGACAAGTAAAAATAGAATTAAACAATTCAATGCATTTTTTTTAATCGGTAGTTTAGTGGATCCATGACTTTCCATGACTTTTACTCATTTTGCTTGAAAAATCAAGACTTTCCATGACAAAATTAATCCATTGTCTAAATCCATGATTTTCCCTGACTTTCCAGGTGTGCGGAAACCATGTAAATGAAGAAAATTGAGTAAAAAAAAAAAAAAATTGGGTTTTTTTCAAAAGGTCTCATTTTTTAATAAATTAAATTATTTCTATATTTTTTGACGCAACCCACAATACATTGGACAAGCTAATCACCTAAAATCTTTGCTTCATTTACATTTGGTAAAATATGGGGGTCCTTCAAAATCGTACACATTGAATTATTAAAGAATTTTCATTACCTTTATATCTAACTATGAGTGTCACGTCGTTAAAAATGATCCAAATTAAAAGCTTTTAGGTCATTTACTAGTCAATACTATCAAAAGCATTCATAATCATTTTCAACACAATATTTTAAGAACTTTTTGAGAAATCCCATTTCGAGTTTCGACATTTTATTAAAAATACCGTTCCGAGAAAAACGCATTTGAAGTTTATGAAAGCCACTTTAACTGTTAAAAAATTAAAATACCTGTTTAAAATTCCCCACACTTTCTTGCTTCAACACTTTCTGATTGCCGAGCTGTTAATTATTAAAAACACTAGAAAACGTTTAAACTAATCTTGATAAAAATTTAAACAGTTTTGTCCAAAAAAATGCACTTTAAAAGCTTTCAATTCCCAACTTCCGGTTCAGAAGTCGCTACTTCCATTTTGTTTGGACAGCTGTCACTGATGTTGTTTAAACAGCTGACAATTTTTTTTAAAACGCCGTAGAGACAAAACAAAAACAGATTTAGAAGTCTAAAAGTTGAAATTTTACAATAAAGAAATAAAAAGAAATTATGGTTTTTTGCACAAAAATGACGTTTTTAACGTAGACGAATACCTTAACACTGAAATTTAACAGCAAAATCAACCGATACGGAAGTAGTGAACCCCATCATTTGAAGTTTATGAAAGCAACTTTAACTATTTAAAAACTAAAATACACGTTTAAAAATCCCCACACTCTCTTGCTTCTACACTTTCTAATTGCAAAGTTGCTAATGATTAAAAATTCTAGAAAAATGTTTAAACTAATCTTGGTGAAAATTTTAAAAGTTTTGTCCAAAAAATGCTGCTTGAAAGGCTTTTAGTTGACAACTTCCAGTTCCGAAGTCGTTACTTCCATTTTGTTTTGACAGCAATGCCCCAGCTAATCTTAAACCCAGGCAATATTTATATATATATATATATATATATAAATGTAGCATGAGTAGGAAGAAAAGCCTAGAAATTTTATGGTGCCAAACAACACTCAAGCTGGACAAATAGTGAAAGACGAGGAAAGCAAAACGACATACCACGGATGGCCAGCGTGGGAAAATTCAAGGTGACTCGAACACGGGCAAGCCCCATTTCATAAATAAGGGGTCAGGAAGCTGGCCATTCCTGGCATTCTCTTTTAAATAGAATGTGGCTATACCACAACATTAATTATGTTTCAATTTTAAATGAAGTGTTTAAAATACAGATTCATCCAATGGCAAGTTTCTGCTCATTTATACTTATGTCTTACGCTCTTAAGTTTCTCAACAGGCCTAATTCTTAACTTTGATTACGCTATGTTGTGGGATTGTTGTTGTATTCTACCTTTTCAACTTCTCCCACAGCATGGAATAATAAGATGAAGCTTCTTATAGTGCTTGCTGGAGCAGTCCCCATTGAGGCCCCTAATAAATACAGAACATAAAAGGCAGCCATTATGTGATCAGAGGGTTGCAGGTTCGGGGGTCGAGCCAGCTAAAGATGCACTCTGGCTATTAATAGAGTGGCTAGGGAACATAAAATAATTTTATGGTTATGCCTCACACAATAATGACCAGATCTCCTGTATTATGAATAAGATTGTTCGTGGATTACTATATTTAAAACAAAATATTTTAATATCCAGAAGCAGTGCTTTTGATAGGATAGACTCGTAAAGATGGATGCAGTCCCATTTAAATAAAAGAGGATATTAGGGTCAAATTATGGAAATTTTATACACTTCCCTCAGAGGTTTGGGGTAAATGAACTGTCATGATTATCAGTTACCTTTAAAACTAATACACAAATAAATAGGCTCTAAAGAAGTTTTTTAACAAAGAAGTCTGCACTACAAGAAAAAATAATAAAAAGTTTTAAAACAATTTAAAAACAATTTCGTTTTAACAAAGCTACCAAAAATAGACAAACGTACCTTCTCCCTTCACACATTTGCGCAAATAGGAGAAATCCACATCGGCCGTCAAATCGGCTTCACCAGGATTTTCTAACGGGTCGTGCAGCTTATGCCTTTTGAAACTCTAAAATAAAACCCCATAAAAAATACAGTTTACAAGTATCAAAAATATAAAATACTACAGAAATACACAAGCTTAAACATCCATTTTGATATAACTTTAAGGATATTTAAGGAAAATATTAGAATATAACTGAAGTACACACCTTGAAATAACTTAGGTTTGGTTTGAAGAGCTACGATCTACTTTTTGCAACACGAGGACTAATGAGACTCGGACCTACAGCTTAATGCCGATACCATCCATGCCTGCAGCAGCATTTGAACCCACAAACTCCAGTTCCAAAGAGCGGCACTCTACCATTCGGCCATCGCTTGAGCAAAATAGCTTAGGAATTTGATTTTTAAAAATGAAGATATTGAAAGATATTGAAATTGGTTCTATATATCTAAATGCCTATGCTTACAAAGGTCTATTGGTCAAATTGATGCGTAAAATAAAGAATAGAATTACAATAAATTCCCACTTAACAGGCTTCTGTTTCATCAAACTCCACTTTAATCGGTACAGATGCATTATAGCTGCCGTGTTTTTTTCTTGCCAAACTTGGCGATTTTGTGTGGCAAACTTGGCGATTTTTGCAGCGATGACTAGGTTACTGTATATGCCCTAACTTTGATAGGGGAATATGGAAGCTATTGGTGCACGTGATTTTTGACGTCATTACCCGGCTATCTATACAAATTTTCTGTTCTAAATATTCTTTTCGTTCCAAACTTGGATTAGTAGGTTATCTCGTAGGTAGGTAAGTTATTTTTGGTATTTAGTTATGGCGGATGTTCTTATTTCAGTTTTAACTATTTGTAGCATTGTGAAGAAATATCAGGAAATTCTTAGACCTGAGGTTGGATTTGCATTTCATTCAAAACGGCACATTTGTGGGGATGATGGAATTCCGAATTTGAGTTTTTTTATGTATTTGGTTAGTGGGATTTAGTTAATTTAGTTATGACAAGTGAAGTTATTTCAGTTTTGAAATTGTTCAAAATATTCTAAATCAAACAAGAAGTTTTGGTTTGGATTTTTTTGGATACATTTTGTTTTTGTTGTTATCATTTTCTGGGATTTAGTTAATTTAGTTATGACGGGTAAGTTATTTCAGTTTTGAAATTGTTTAAAAGTATCAAAATATTCTAAACCAAACAAGATGCTTTGGTTTGGAACATTTTGTTTTTGTTCTTATCATTTTCTGGGATTTAATTAAGATGGGTGCAGTTATTTCGGTTTAGAAATAGTTAAAATGTATCAGGATATTCTAAGTTAATTGGTTTGGAACATTTTTATTTTGTTCTTTGCACAAGGGGGGGGGTTCAGGGAGGGGAAAAAAAACCTCACATGCTAGATTCTTCATAATATTAGGGCTTATTAAAATGATATATATTGTGTTTACTCTGTTGACACATATCATAAATATTACTAATCTGTTATTCATTTTTTTAAAAACGTAAAAAATGATGTTTAGTTTTGTTAATGTTGTGTTTCAAATAAACCACGTGACCGCCGCCATGTTTTTTTATGGTGATCTTTCAGAAAACATGCAACGCCGCCATGTTTTTCTTTTTGGCGACTTTTCAAATCATGCGTTTTTCTGTTGGTCGCCAAAGAAAAACATGGCAGACGGGACTAGCGACTATAATGCATCTGTTCCAACACTTCTAATTACGTCTATTATACTTTTTTATTTTGTATGATGAACCATCAAAATTATTGTTTGCAGGACCTCAAAATTAAAAGCAAGGGTTTTTTTTTTTTTTGGGGGGGGGGGGGGGGGGGGGGGGGGGGGGGGGGGAGGGGGGGGGGGGGGTGGGGGGGGGGGGGGGGAGGGTGGGGGGGGGGGGGGTGGGGGGGGGGGTGGGGGTGGGGGGGGGGGGGGGGGGGGGGGGGGGGGGGGGGGGGGGGGGGGGGGGGGGAGGGGGGGTGTCTGTAGTTTTACTTTATGTGTGTCTGTACACCTGAAAATAATAAACCATAATTTAACTGGCACATTAATCCAAAAAAAAATTGCCATCTGGGGTTATTGGTGACCAGCAAGGAATTTAGAGCCACAAAGGTTACAGCCCTGAATTGGTTCATAGTGCTATGGTGGCAACAGTGACCTCAGTAAAATAAATACATTACGCATGATTACACACATTAACTTGTTTGTTGTAATTTCACCAAAATATTCAACACAAAATGAGGAATTCATACGAAATCAGCACAGCATTCAATGTGTTAAAACTATCAATAAAAATAATTTATTTAAAGTATCCATCTACGTTCGAAGAACTTCTTTTTTTAAACGTAGAAATGAGTTCATGTTTTTACATTTTTAGATTTATTTTTATATTATCATAGAGAATGGCACTTAATTTATTCCTGGAGAAGTTTTTATAAAATTTATAATAAATGAAGAAAATTGAGTAAAATAATAATAATAATTAAAAAAAAAAAAAAAAAAATCGGTATTTTTCAAAAGGTCTCATTTTTTAATAAATTAAATTACTTCAATATTTTCTGACGCAACCCATTTCTTATACACTGGACTCATGAATCACCTAAAATCTTTTTTTAATTTACATTTGGTAAAAAATGTGGGTACTTCAAAATCGTACACGTTGAATTTTTAACGAATTTTCATGATCTTAATATCTAACTATGAGTGTAACATCATTAAAAATGATCCAAATTGAAAGCTTTTAGGTCGTTCACTAGTCAATACTATCAAAAGCATTCGTAATAATTTTCAACAAAGTATTTTAACTTTTTGAAAAATCCCATTTTGAGTTTTGACATTTTATTAAAATTACTGTTCCGAGAAAAACACATTTGAAGTGTACGAAAGCAACTTTAACTATTAAAAAATTAAAATACACGTTTAAAATTCCCCACACTTTCTTGTTTCAACACTTACTCATTGCCAAGTTGCTCATTATTAAAAATATTAGGAAAATGTTTAAACTAATCGTTATGAAAATTTAAACAGTTTTGTCCCAAATAT
Organism: Pardosa pseudoannulata; assembly: GCA_032207245.1. Taxonomy (NCBI): domain Eukaryota; kingdom Metazoa; phylum Arthropoda; class Arachnida; order Araneae; family Lycosidae; genus Pardosa; species Pardosa pseudoannulata. The sequence goes on along the minus strand of CM063499.1, from coordinate 93,137,588 downwards.
GCTCTTTAAAAGGCTTTCAATTCACCACTTTGGGTTCCAAAGTCGCCTACTTCTGTTTTGCTTTGACAGCTGTCACTTTTCTTTAAAATGCCATAGAGACAAAACAAAAACAGATTTAGAAGCCTAAAAACTGAAATTTTACAATAGAGAAATAAAAAATATTTAGAATTTTTTGAAAAAAATGATGTTTTCAAAGTAGATGGATACCTTAAAGAACTAAAGTCAATAAAAGTAGTTGTTAGCCCTTTATTTTTAGTTATGTTCAGGTACTACGTCATTTTTTTCCAGAGTTCTAAGCAATCAAAGCCCTAATAAAGAATTATTCTGAATTTTTTCTTATTCAAAGTGAAGACTTACCCTGAATGTGTCTGTTTTTGTTCCATCATGACCATAATCAATGATAAGCGATATGCCTCCATCCTCTTTCATTCTTTTGCAGAGTTTCTCGATCAGAAGTCCAGATTCAGGGGAAATTTCTAAATGATCCCGATTTTCACCAACCTAATTAAAAACATTAAACTTTTAAAATGTCCATTAAATTGCATAAATAAAATAAAGTTATCTTGGATTCTCACAAATTAACCTGTTCGGGACATCTGGAAGAAAAAAGAAATGCTTTTACAGGCCTGTGCAATTTTCTCCATTAAGCCTAATTTCATTTAAAAATTCATAACTTTGATTTAACCTGCTGGAAATTTAAAGTTTATAGTCCCTGACAGTGACTGTATATACTCTAACAAAAGTTTTGTGATATTTAAAAAACAATTGCAAATAGTTTCATTTTAATACTATTTATATTTATATTTTGAAAAAATGGATGTTATAAAATTGTAAACAAATAATCTAAAACTATATATCTCCAAAAAATTCCATAAATTTAACAATAGGAATAAATAAATATAATTTTAGAAATAACAGAACTTTTATATCTACTTGCCCTTCATTTGCCTTTAAATCGTTGTCACTATTATTCGTATTATTAAATATTTCAGTAGCACCTGAACCGTCAGATCCATTTTCACTTGTATTAGAAAAAATCACTCCACTTCCTTACAGAATTTGTTCACTCATTAAAAATTGTTTTCACATACATATTTATCTCTTATTGCTTCTATGGCTAAAATAAAACTAGCCCAAAATATACAAAACACTGTCTAGCCAAACTTCAGACGACAATTTTACCCCCCTCCCTCTAAATATAATAAATATTCCATACTTTACCATTCCATGAAAATGTAAACACCCAGTACTCAATCCATCACTTCAAACTCAGAACTGAAAGTGTTAACATGCTGAGGAGCATTACTTTAAAATCTAACTGACTTCAAGTGTTATTAGAATTAGATTTAGGGTGGTGCAGCCCATAAGGGCACCAGCACTGCGGCCTAAGACCTACTGTACTGACCCCCCCCCCTCATTTACTGGAACAAAGGAGTCCCAGCAATAAGTTGAGAAATATTAACCATTAGATCTCAGAGAGACCAATAGCTGTGGTAAATCTCAACAGCAAATTAACCGGGAAGTTGGTCAGCTGCCATGGCTCGATGAAGGGATATCGAAGAAATTCAAATCTCTTGGCAGAGTTGTAGTCGCTTTTACACAAAATGGGTGAGGAACTCTCCTCTGCCATAGGGCACCCCCTATATACTGGGCTGTCCGCGATGCCAATGATGTTAAGGTGCCTCTTGAGGCAACAGTGGCCAGTCAACAGACCAGTGGCCACCCTTAGCTCATTTCTACCGAGCTTAAGTAGCTCGTTAGCCTTTGTTATGGGATAACCCCGGTTACGCTCCTTGTCCTGCATTTGATTACCAGAATCAAGCCAAGCCCTATTAGTCTCCCCCATTAGGAGGTCTTTAATAGTCTTTCTCACTATACAGGGTATCTGCCAAAATAAAATTTTTCAAATCCAGGACTTTTCATGACTTTCTCTGATTTAGCAGATCATTTTCCATGACTTTCAAAAGCTTTCGTTAAAGTATATATGAATAAAACTTCTGATGTACATACAAATAAAATAAATGCTTTTGGAGAAATTACAGGAATTTTATCGTAAAAAAACTATAAACTTACTTTATAAGTGTTAATAAACTCACACACATAAAAATAAATTGTTGTATCTACATACCTAAGTTTAATCCTATAGCCATTTTTCAACCAAAATGTTTCCAATTTGAATTCAGGGTACTTTGGTATGATCCAGGTGACCACGAATAATAGCCAAATATAACCCTATAATGTTTATATACAATATCCCTAGAGATAAACTTATATTTTGTGCAAATATCTTAACCAATTTTTATTAAAAAATAATTATTATTGTATTAATAAAATTTTAATCTACAATTTAAGAAAAAACCAGAATAATATACATTTACCCACCCATTAAGCTTTCTTGCTTTGAGTTTCCTTGGCGAACCAATTTTACTTGGTCAATGGGATAATACATAAATACCAAACTCAGTAACTTCAGCCAAATGACAAGTAAAAATAGAATTAAACAATTCAATGCATTTTTTTTAATCGGTAGTTTAGCAGATGCATGACTTTCCACGACTTTGACTCATTTTGCTTGAAAAATCAAGACTTTCCATGACAAAAGTAATCCATTGTCTAAACCCATGATTTTCCCTGACTTTCCAGGTGCGCGGAAACCATGACTACATTATGAGGAAGACCAAGTACCGGTTCTGACCCAATGAAGGGCAAACTTCAAGTGTTATAGTGACATCTAAAATGTTACATAAAATATTCCATTTCCTGATCACACCAGCGTGTCTACAGTTCCTGAACAGAGAATTGTGTGATCCCATATGTGTGATAAAAAAACTTAATGGGCTTAAAAAATTGCAAGAAAATTGTTTAAAATATTTTAATATAAATAATGTCAACAATCTAAATTCATTATATTAATCAAAGACAAAACTTCATTTTACAGCTCCCCTCTTAGAAAATAACATTTTATAAAAACATGGCTTTCAATAACTTTCATAACAAATTCACAGCAAACTGCCGTTTGGTGCTACTAAAGAACCATGTACCCCCTCTTATTTTTGGCAATTTTTAAATGACACCAACTGTACCAACTCTTTTGCTTGAAGTAACTGGCAGGCTGACGTTCTGAAGAGAAGGAGATTTTCAGCACGAATCAAATAGCTATACTTACTGTCAACTATGGTAAAATGGAAAATATACTAATGATGCAAGTAATGCCAACAAAAGGGTAAAAGTAAAACTGCATAAAATTATTCTTCAATTATTTTAAATTTTGTTTAATAATAATTTATTTTTGTGAGTATTTAATGTATTTAAGTGCTGTTAATTTTAAAGAAGTAAAAAAATTGTTACTTTCAATTTTTTTTAGATTGTTAAAATAATTCCTGAATTTTAAAAAGAAAACAATTAAAAATTTCACTTTGCAAGATATAAAACCAGTAATAAATAAAAAAAAAAACACTATCACACAAATTTAGTCCATATTTTCAAAGAACAATAAAAGGTTAGTACTTTTTACTTTTTAAGATTCATTTTGGATTTAAAGTATTGAACATTTTTTTTAACCAAGGGAAGCTCTACCCCCCTTGAACCCATTAAATGCTGTTGCAGTTAAAATATAAAGTTTATTATAAAGTTATTATAAAGTTTATTAAAATATAAAGTTCATCTTTCATTAGCATTAGAATTTCTTAAGTTCTTTAATATAAATTAATAAATATATATATATATATATACCAGTGGCGTGTGGTAGGTTTTCATGCAGGGTGTGCAGAGAACATGGATTTTCCAATAAATCTTTAATTATTGAGACACCCGAGTTCTCCATTCTAAAATGGGTTATTTATTACAAATATAAATTTAACGAATACAATAAATGAAATATTTACCTACGAGTAGTCGAGTTATAACTATAAAAACAGCTAAACTTATGAGAATTCTACTAGCACTGAAGCGAAAATCCTGTCTTTTGTTGTATGGTGTTATATCGGCGTCGAAAAAAGCAACACTTCGGGCTTCCACGATGTGTTCAGCAAACGTAGTACCACATGGCGCCCGATTCTGCGGTGCTGAAACACTGAACGTCTATTCCACGTGCAGAGGATTTCGCTGCATGCTGGCACAATAGAGCAAACTGCTTCTTGTTCGGTCAGTAGATTAAATTGAATTTATTAATTGTTTTTAACATTTGGTTGGTTGGTTGGAGTTTTACAGCGCAAGGTCCTATTTAGGACATAAGCGCCAAGAACAAGTTTTTAACATTTGGAAATCATATATTCTGTGAAAAACATCTTGACAATTTTTAAAAAACAAAACCAGGGATATGGTGTTACTTAATATAACTTATATACTGTCTGTGAGACACAGTGAATGGTAAAATTTGGACTGTTCTGTTAAAATTCATTTCTTTAAAACAAAACAACATTGTTTTTCAGAAAATTATTTCAATAAATAGAATATATCACCAAAATTAATTTACCACACTAAAACATTTCACTTTATATTGATGAAATACTTTTTTATATTTCCACGAAAACAAAATCTTACAATACATAAATTTAAACATTAACTGTCTGCAAAATCGTTTGGCGAGTTAATCAGTTAAAAAACCAAAATCGCTTCAGCACGTAAGTCCCCACTCTAATACAACACTTAATAACCCATACCGTGATTCTGAATGCCAAGAGCAGGAAAAATAGCTGCACTTGCCTCAGTGTGATAGTATGCGGTTCTTCTCCAGTAGCCCATACATATAAAGCGTGATTTTCAATTTAGTGAGCAGTGCATACACATCAGAACTTCCTATGTTCAAGCAAGCAAATCGACATAATATTTGAATATATTATAAATAATATTTATTATATACCAAATAAAGATAGGTAGATATGGTGCAGAAATTTATTGTCCCTCATAATTTTGTCAGGGTGTGCAGTACACACCCTGCACATATGGACTGCACGCCACTGATATATACATATACACATGCAAGTAGATGTGCACCAAGGGGCTGGCAGACTCGAGACCCCCAAAGCCCACTAGTGAAACATTCGAGTTATGAAGATTGAAAACTTACAGGTGCGTTCCATAAATAATGTGACTGAATTCATAAAAAATTACTTTTTATACATAATCATACAACTCATTCAAAAATTTCAAAACAGCATCCATCTGTACAGATACACCTGTGGAAAAAAAATTTCCAGGCCACACCCATAGTTCTGGACAAGGTGCCACAAAAAGACTAGAAAACGGAAATGCTATCAAAACATGGGAAAGACGATGAGTGAAATGTTGAGAAAGAAAAAAGAAATAAAAAGTGTGGTTTGGTTTGGAGTGCTACAGTCTACTCTTTGCAACATGAGGGCTAATGAGACTGGGACCTACTGCTGAAAGCCAATTGTGAACGGCTACGAACATCCATGCCACAGTGGGATTCGAACCCTAGAACTTCAGTACCAAAGGCCAGCACCCTAACCCATCGGCCATCGTTCAGCAAAATAAAAAGAGTGAATGGCTGAAAGAAAAAAAATGGAAGAAAAGGAGTGAATAGCCAAAACAAAGGTGGAATGCGGTGAAATAAGGAATAAAAGGAGTGAATAGCCAAAACAAAGATGGAATGTGGTGAAATAAGGAATAAAAGAAGTGAATAGCCGAAACAAAGGTGGAATGTGGTGAAATAAGGAATAAAAGAAGTGAATAGCCAAAACAAAGGTGGAATGCTGTGAAATAAGGAAAAAAAGGAGTGAATAGCCGAAACAAAGGTGGAATGCGGTGAAATAAGGAAAAAAAGGAGTGAATAGCCGAAACAAAGGTGGAATGCGGTGAAATAAGGAAAAAAAGGAGTGAATAGCCGAAACAAAGGTGGAATGTGGTGAAATAAGGAATAAAAGGAGCATTGTGGAGTCTGCTTCTTATAATTTACTATGACTTAATGAGATTTACTAAATGGTTACACTTCTATTTTATTCAGAAAATTTTGGGTGCACACCTGCACTCACCAACACACACACATTATATGAAAAGTATAGATCAGAGTCGTAACTAGGACGTGGCAAAGGTGGCATCCATCTAAAGGGTACCGCACCATGAAGAAAAGGGGTCTGAAAGAGAACGATTCGCCCTGAGTAGAAATAAGGAAAAGTTGAAAAATAGTTTTTTCTATTATAAAATCCAGTGTGTTAATAAATGATTTTTTTAACGAATTTTCTTATTTTTAAAATGCTTCTAGAGACAAAACATATTATAAATTCTTACAAAATGCTTACCAAACACTCTTAATATGCCTTAATAACCAATCTGGGTTTTAAATTTTAAAGTTATTAAAACTAAATTTAAATTTAGAAATTCACCCATTTTTTATGAAAATTCAACGTTTAAATTAAAATATTCCTTTTAAAAAACTATTCAGTCCATTCGGAAAATAATACCTACAGAGAGTTTAAAAATATTTTTAAGTATTAATAAGATAAAAATAGAAGAAAAATTAAAAATTGATGTACTAGGTTTGATGAGGCGATTTAGATCTGTTATATAATTGATTCATTCATACAAGAAGTAAATTGTTCAGGATCTAAATCTGACCTTATCACATCTTTGTAAAGAGATGGAAAACCATAAATTTCTATTCAACGGATATTGTTGTCTTGTACGGTGGTCTTGGACAGGGTTCTGATCCTAGTCCCAGATTAGAATCCCGTCTCCATACTTGACATTAAATAAGAATGTACCTTTGTGGAGTATTTATGAGTCCCTAAGAGACAGTGCCCAATTAGAAGGAATAAGGTTTGGCACGTTGGCGGGGTTGAAGCAGACCAATGAAATTCTTACAACTATCCCGATTGGACGACAAGAAGAGGGGACAAGGTTGAAATAATTAAATATGAAAAATCTAAAAAGAGGAGACGATGGTTTGGAGGTCCCAAAAGAAGGTGTTCGAAAGTCGGGAGTCCAGTCAGGTCCAACGGAAGTTATTCGTGAGTCTAGAGGAGAAGGTGCTCAATAGTCCAGACTAGGAGAGTCCAGCCAAGTCCGACAGGAAGTGTTCCTGCACCAAATAGTACAGCCGCACCCCCAAAGACTCAGGAGGAAGCCCCTGACGAGACCAACAGATGATATATAGATTCCCTTCAACCAGAAGTATTCTGGGCCCAACATTTTAGACCTACAAATGTACCCCAAATTTACATACATTTTTGAAATTGGGATTAGATTCTCTATCTATTTACAAAATTACTTAAGTATATAAAAAAATTTGTCAGAACTAATTTAGAAGATGTTGACAAAGCTTATTTTATGAAAATTAGCATCAGTTTTGTATGTAAATAGATGTATATATATTATAATAAATTTACTTTTTTTTTTTTTTTTAATATTAAGCTAGTCTCGGTTGCTGTCAATTTAGCTGTTAGTTTATTTTCATTTTTATGTCTGTAGTTTCTCAGAACCTGTGGTTAAATTTAGTACAAAAATACTTAACACAACGCAATTAAAAATAAATCACCACTATACATTTGATCACAGGTTGATACTCAAATATAAACGAGGACTACACGACACTAGGAACATTTTCAGAATTAACAAAATATTTTCGAGTTTAATCTGATAATATGGTAGAAAAAAATCATATTTTCTCACTATATAAGGTGGTAGGGGTGCAGACCCATTTTTTTGAGACATGGGCACTAAATGATCCAGTTAAGGCCCTGGTATAGATACCCACACATACAAGTATCCATACTTTCAATCAAAAATATTCTGATTTAAAATGAATAAAAATGAAATACATCAATCAAATACTTAGTAGCAGGAGTTGGATTACGGGATAACACAAACTGGAGTCTGTCATCTTTACAGTCGATTAACACTTCTCTCCAACCATTATCTGTTTTCTGAAAGGAAATTTTCTTTTTTTTTTATAACAGTATATGACAACATATGAATATGCAAAAAATGATAAATTATAAAGTTTAGAAAGTTAAAAGATATTTATAAATATTATGAAAATAGTCTGTTTCAAATTTACCATTTTTTATTTATAGTATCTCATAATCATAACTTCAGAATAATCGTTTCTTTTAATAAGATTAGTATGAAGAACAGAATTCATACAGGTTTTCATAATCAAAATTATGGACTTTTTACGGAATATTTCAACATTTTCAAGTACTTTGTTGAAAATGAAACATATGGTTGACGGAAACTTATTCAGATTTATAATTTTGATCAGATGACCCATCAGCTGTGACCCAAACACCAAAATGGCGATAACGATACATTTCAGTGACCTGGAGATAACCTGGAAAGGCAAACTGGATGGAACTGAATGGAGGGGGAAGGAAATGGAACACATGTCTGGAGTTATGAGAGTGAAACAGTACAACAAGTTATTTTCATTTTTTAAATTCTCATAAAATCTTTTCCCATCACAGGAGAATCTTTGAAATACAATCCAGTTTAGCTAAAACTGAAGCAATACCTCAATCAGTCAATAATACCCTCTTCTAAACGCTTTATTTAAAATACAAAAACCTCAGCTTCTGATGTACATGCATGGATAGCAGTGCAAACCCATTTGTAGTTAAATTCCTTTTCTAAATATTTAGTAAAGCTCTAGAAAATTTCAATTGACAAATAGACCATCCATTGATAACTGAAGAAGCTTAGAAAGAGTTAATGATTTAATGTATCCCTCTATGCTCGGAGAACTCTTTCTTTAAACGTAGAAATGAGTTCATGTTTTTCCATTTTTAGATTTATTTTTTATATTATCATAGAGAATGGCACTTAAAAAATTTATTCCTGCAGAAGTTTTTATAAAATTTCTAATAAATGAAGAAAATTTAGTAAAAAAATCGGGGGGTTTTTCAAAAGGTCTAATTTTTTAATAAATTTAATTATAATATTCTTAAAGTAATATTTTAATGACATTGTATGACAAAAAAATCATAGTAAGAAGTGATTTTAGAAAATCTTAAAAAATTTACAAAATTTTATTTCTTAGAATAATATTTCTTTAATAAACAATGCAAACTATTCTTTTAAATGCTTTTAAACAATTTCAACTTTTCCTTTTTCATTATATAAATCAATATTGTCAAATATCTAAAATTGGATGCCTTATATTCAGTGACATAATAGCCAAAATTTGTAAGACACTGACTGATATATTTGGGCTATTTCGGTATACATATATTAAGTTACATGCTAAAATCATTCAAATATTTTAAGCAAGTAAATTCACGAGATAACGTTTAAAATGCGCTTTAACATAACATGTTTTAGATGTAGGATTTTTTTCTAACTAGATTTATGTAATGGATTATTAAATTTAAGCTACTTTTATTTGGCATATTTCTACCTTAAGTTTTACTTTATCAGGTCTTTCAAATGAAATTTAGTCTGTTGTAGTGGTCAGAGAGTGAGCATCCACAGATATTAAAGTTTACAAAGAAAATAGAATTAAAATGCTTTAATTGTTTTATAAAACTAGGTTGTTTTTTTTTAGAAAATTTTAATAGATTCTAAAAATTGATTTAATTTTTTAAATAAATATAACCTTCTATTTGCGAATCCATAGTAAAGGCTAAGGACAAAGCTGTTGTATTTTGTAGGTTTGTTGTTGTTGTATTTTGTTGATATACTTGCCCTGCTTTCATTTTTAGCAATTTATTTCATATTAGACTGCCATGAGGTCGCTACACCCCATTGGCTTCACAAAGGGGTTTTGTTAAAGCTCAGGGCAGGGCAACACTCTGCCTGGGTTTTTAACACTACACTAGCTGCTTCGCACCCAGCCTTTGGTCTGGGTAATAAAAGTTCCCATGCAAAGTTTTAGAACCATTATTATAGGTATTCATATTCATAAAAATCTTAAACCTCGTACGTAAGATTGTTTACGAATATGATAGTTTATTTATAATGGATAATCACAGTTATACCTATATACATGATCTATGTTGCCCGTAAACTGCTGTGTTATGATGCCAAATTCCACAGCTTTCTCTATTAATTGAAGCAATAGTGTGTTATATTTTGGCACCAATGGATTCTTACATGTAAAAATGTATAGCGTACAAACATTATCAAAAATTTCATTTAAAAAATAGTTATGTAGCCTGGTGTTAAATAGATTATCTCGAATTGCGCTATTTTAGCGGTGGTCAGTTGACACTTTCCAAATATTATCTACGAAACGTAAAGGGGTCAAATAATGATTGCTAAATTAAAGTAAATATTTTGGGAATGTATGATGCTTTAAATTTAAAATTTTAATCAATATTTGTACTCTATTTTTAAATTGTCTATTATTTTTTACTTTTCAATTTTTAAATGTATTTTGTTATTTCACGGTTGCTTCTAAAATCCTAGATTAGTAGGTTCGTCAAATGGTGACTACAAAGGGTTGTCGCTTCAACCACGCCTTGAGATGTCCGAGGTGAATCAGAAGGATGGACGGGACAACAAAATGTCAGACAGTGATGCGCCACCGAAGCAGCCAAACAGAGGAGAGTGATGCAAAAATGAAAAGCCAATGGGAAGAGGCGAAGGGTGACATCAGGTGGCACAAGTTTTCGCCAGAATGTCCTCAGGATGAGAGAATGGACAGAGGTTCGTCCTGTAGTGGTTGGTTTTTTTAGAGAGCTTTTCTCCAGCTTAGTGTGGGACTCAAGGAGACCCAGTTGTACCCCTGTACAATGGCATCTGTCGGCACCTGTCTGCAGATTGTTTTTTAAGTTTGCCTCAAACCTGAGACTTTTAGGGTCCGCACCAGTCCACTTGAGCCCTGTGATTTCCATTTGGAAATTTTGTACATACACCATTTTAATCAAGAATAAACGTTGTTATTGTTTCTAAGCTGTATGTCGTATCACAACCAATCCAACATCCACAGACTTAAAAAATTATTAACTGTTCAAACATTAAAAAAAAAAAAAAAAAAAAGGAAGGACAATTTTTTTAAATCACTATAATTAAGGAGTTTACAGACCCTGTGAAAACTATAACTTTTAAAATAAAAGAAAAACAAGAATAAAATTCTTACTTGGAATTTATGAATGGGCAGAGCATCAAAAAATTCATGAGCCAGAAAAAAAGAGAATCCTTCCGGCACAGTTTCTAAATTGTAATGAAATGTAGCTGGATATCCATGTTTCGTAAGCCATTTTCTCGATTTCTGCTCATCGCTCGATTCTTGAAGTATATCCGTTTTTTCATTGCCTGTCATACCTAAGGTGGACATCTGAAGTGTTTTCAAATGAGGACTGACTTCAATCAAACGAACAGAAACGGAGGCCTTGTATGCAGACAATACTTTGGAAAAAACCTAATTTAAAAAAAGTAGAAGCAGAAACATATAAAAATGCAAAATGTATAAATACAGTTATTGTGAATGTGCATTTGAAACAAAACTTTATAGTGGCTCTATTCTCTCCAATGTATTCAGTAAATTTTCTAAATGTAATTTTTAAAAAGTCCTGTTACATTTACATAATTGTACAAAACTTTAAAATCTTTAACAAAAATTTAAAATATTTTCGATTTTTTTACATAAATTTCTGTTGAAATGAAAAATATATTTTTGAATTTTCAGATATCACTTAAGTGAAAAATCTGTTTTTCTTTTCTTGACATTTTTATTTCCTTTTCACACAAGGGGAGGGATTTAGGGGACCAGCCCCCCTCAAAAATTCTTAAAGACCTTTTCGTGAAAAGAAGATAGACCATGTGCGTGGATGTGCCCTCTGCCTAGTTGTGCATAGAGAACAGTGACGGTGAGTTAAGGAGTAAGTACATATGGGATTCGGAATGTAAGAACTGGTTTGGTTTGGTTTGGTTTGGTTTGGAGTGCTATGGTCTACTTTTTGCAACATGAGGGATCATGAGACCGGAACCTACAGCTTAAAGCCGAATCCGAACGGCTATAGACATGCATGCCACTGTGGGATTCGAACCCCCAAACTCCAGTACTGACGGCCAGCACTCTGACCACTTGGCCATCATTCGGCTACATGTAAGAGCTGATTAACTAGCAATTTTGGCAATTAATCATAATGTTGCACAATCGGAAAACAAAATTTGAAAAATTTTTGGCAAAAATTTCAAAAAGACCATATTTTATAATATACAGGTAAAAATTTAAACATTTTCCTTTTCTTTCAAAATTATTATTTTGCTTTAGTTGTACTTCTGTTTTAAAAATTAGAATTTAATACCATGTATAGTTTAATTATTTTCAATGTTCATTTTGCTATTAAATTTATTGTTATGTTACCACATGACTCATTCAAGGCTAGAAATATGTTCATTACAGTAAAACCCATTTAAGAAGTTTTCCCGATTAACAAGTTTATATTTTCAGTACCAATTTTTCCCCCTCTTCATACAATGTTAAAATAACCTGTTTATAAAATTTCGTTCCAAGCTCTTTCCCGCTTAAACAGTTTTCTTTCATTTCTACGTTTTCTTACAGAACGCGTTTACGCCTTTCGATTACTGTTTTTTTTTTCTCCTCTCTTTCTGTTTGTAAAAGTCAATGTTTATAGCTGAAAACTATTGTTGTCATTTTTATTTAAAATGTGCCTGAAGAAGTTTTTAAAAGCTTAAGACAGCTGGACTGTTATCAATTACAAATTTCCGATAAAAAACAAAAACAAAAAACTATAACCAATGTTTTCCGTAAAATCAATTTCAGTGATGTTTAAAGCAAAATTTCTGAGCTGAATTGAAGATATTCTAAGGTAATGATGTTGTTTTCCTTTATTAGCTGATTTTTTAAGTAGGCAAAAAAGTAAATTTTTGAGAAAAACCAAACTTATTGTTCATATATTATTTTATAAAAAAAAATCTGTTCTCATTATCTATGTGATTATTTTTTTTTAACTAATTTCGTTTAAGAAGTTTTCTCTTTCCATTCCCTTTGAAAACCTAAGTGGGTTTTACCATATATATATATTATATATACAAATATATATATATATATATATATAACATATATATACATATATATATACATATATATATACATATACATATACATACATATATACATATATATACATATATATATATATATACACATATATACATATATATATATATACAAATATATACATATATATATACAAATATATATATATACATATATATACATATATATACAATATATATATATACATATATATACATATATATATACATATATATACACATATATATATATACATGTATGTATATATATATATATATATATATATATATATATGTATGTATAAATACACACACACACATACATACTCATAATGCTTATTGCCTGATTTACTGTTTAAGAAGTTTTCCCGCTTAAGAAGTTTTTATCAGTTAAACACTTGGAAAACTTCTTAAGCGGGTTTCACTGTATAACATTTTTTAGTTATTTTAATATTTTAAAATCCCATTGTATTATGATACTCATTAGTTTATATCAGTGTAACATATGATTCATATTCAGTATTTACTATTTATGTTTTCTGTATTGTATCATCTGTGTAATCTATATTGTAACTGTCATGTATATCGTAATCGTCTCAAGATTGTTTAGTTATGAGAGATTGGCAACGATGGCAGATTGCGAGCCATGTGCATGATGACGCCAACACCATGCTTCTACTGATTAAAATATCTTAATGTTGATTCACTTTATTTAATCTGCTTTGTGCTTTATTTTACGATGCTGTACGTGCTTGATAAGAACAAGATAGATACATAAGAAAACCTGTTGTTTTATTGAAGTATCCTTCACCAAAAAAACAATGTCCTCCTACGAATATAATTACCGTCTACAACCCTGTTTTCACAGTACTAAAAACTAAAAATTCTCAGTCGGTCTCTAAGTCTGTAAAATTTAAATCAAAACTAAAAATTCAGAGTTCCCGCTGTTTTTTTAGAACAAAAATTAAGGACTTTTTAAAGACTTTCTAAGGTTTGGTTTGGAGCGTTACGGTCTACTGTTTTGCACACGAGGGCTAATGAGACCAGGACCTACTGCTTAAAGCCGATTCCGAACGGCTACGAACATCCATGCCATAGTGGGACTCGAACCCACGAACTCTGGTACCGACGATCAGCGCCCTAACCAATCGGCCAGCGTTCGGCAAGACTTTCTAAGGACCAAAGTAACATTTTATAAAGACCTACTCAATACACAGCATAACGACATAAACTCTCTTTCCCAAGAAACATATTTTAACGATTATGAATCAGACAAGGCATGTTTCAATAAATGCCCTACAATATTTCAAAATTAAGTTTTTAAAAATGCCTAAATATTAGTAATAAGATAAATCTATTTGACAAAAACTAATTTGAAAAATGTACATCTAAAGCTTTTTGAGTGATCAAACTAGAAATAAATTTCAAATAAAATACAATATTATAAACAGTACTTTCTGAGGGTTTAAAAATTACTGATATATATATATATATATATATATATATATATAGCATGTATATAATAGCTGATTATACCCGACGTTGCCTGGGAAAGAAGAAAGTTTTAGACTTTTCTATTACATTGAATGCAAGGAAAATTAAACTTCTATAAGTAACTGAAATATCTACAACTCCCCCCCCTCCATGGTTCCTTTAATTAAAATCTGCATGACTGTTAGCTATTGGGAAAGGGTAGCTGACTTTAAACCTTTTCAGTATGTGAAAGATTATTTATTGGTCAAATAATGAGCAACTAAGAAAAAACTGTCCCATAAGAAAACTGATAGAAATCATGTGAAGACGGTGGATCGTGTTGATGGAAAAATGGATTACATTACAATTTAAAAATTAAGGATTTTTTAAGGACCTTTGACAAAAATTAAGGAGGTTTAAGGGCCCTAAAAAATTAAAAATAAAATTTAGGACTTTTAAGGACCGTGGTAACCCTGAAATCTTATGGATAATCTGTAAAAGTTGGCAGGTATGCTATAATAATAATAAAACAAATCTAAAATATATAAATTCAAATAAAAATTTAAAAAATATATTCACTCTCAAAATATCATCTGCAAGGGTTCCTCTGCCAGGCCCAAACTCCACATATTGTAACGGTTGGGGTTGACCGGCTTTGAGCCACTCGTTACAAAACCAAACACCGATCAGCTGAAAAGAATAGAAATGTCAGAATTGGAAATACATATTAAAATAGGGTTGAGTGATTTAAATCACAATTTAAATCAGTTGATTTAAAAAAATCATTGATTTAAATCAATTTTTAAAGATTGAATTTTTGAATGAAAGCTGTTAGTAATAAGCACAATAAGAAAATATAGACAACCCAGAGTGGCTCCCAGATAGTTTCAGGAGGCTGCTGCACCCTGCCTGTCCTTGTATTATTAAAATAGCACCTGAAATATTTCAGGAACAACCACTTTGTTAACCTTTAATTTGACAAGATGTTTTTTCGAATATTTTTTCATTTCTGTTATTTTTCTATGTCTGTATACACATTAGGATGTGTGTAAAACAAAAAAAAAAAAAATATAGCATTTTCCATTTTTGAGAAAATTAATGGCGAACACTGACAATTATGTTATATAGAAGTTATAAATATACAGGTCCGGTGTAGAGGACCTAGCCAAATTAAGGGTTAATTCCAAATATAAACAAGAAGGCGAATTAAAACTAGTTTTGCCACGTGATGTGCGCTGGAACACAATCGTAGATTCTTTAACCAAATACATAACAAACTGGTCTGTTCTGTTGAACATTTGTGAGGAGCAAAGGACAAAATGGATAGTATTGTTTACAATAAAGCAGTTAATATTGGACTGAAAAGAAATGCAGAAAATATTTTAAAATAATTGGAACCTATCGCTGTAGCTTTAGACTCTATTAAAAAAAAAAAAAAAAATACTTGTACTATTGCTGAATCTGTACATATTTGGAGATTAAGCTTAAAGATGTGGATAATAATAAATCCAATTTAACAGCTTTGAATAAGCGATACCAGCAAGCACTGGGAGCTTTAAATTTCTTAGCTCATCAAGGAGACCTTCGTTTTTGTGGAAAAAATCTGACCGATTTGGAAAAAAAAGGAATCTTTTACATTTGCAAATGAACAGTACTTCCCTAATATTATTCCTGTTCTCATGAAATCCCTAGGAAAATCTGATCCTTTCTATGAATTCCTTTTTAACCAAGAAGTTATTAGTAAGATTTCCCCACTCGATTGGTGGAAAAGTCCTTTTTTCTCAAGTAAAAAAGGAAAAATGGATCACCTGGACCAGGCACTTTATCAATTGTTGACTGCAAGGGCATCCACTGCTTTCTATCGAAAGGATTTTTTCAACATATGGATTAGTGCAGTCTAAACTTCGAAACAGACTTGGAAACGACAAAGAAGCTAGACTTGTTTTTGTTTATAAATCATTTAACATTTAACCACTGTCACAAAATAAAAAGTGGGTTGTAAAATTTTGATAGCAAAATAAAAATTATTGTGATTACTTCGCCCTCAGTCTACCCTCATCTTTCTAATAATTCTATGGTTAAAGGAGTAAAATGTATAAAGTAACAAGAAGCATCCTTTATTTAAATTATGATATAGATAATTAAAAGAAGCAAAAAACCTCTTTTGCAAGTAATTATTTTCTACTGATTTATGATTTATTCTTATATATTATATATATTTATTTATTTTAGTTATAATATAATGATTTATAAACAAAAACAAGTTTAGCTGCTTTGTCGTTTCCAAGTCTGTTTCGAAGTTTAGATCGCGCTAATCCATATGTTAAAAAAATCCTCTTGATAGAAGCTGTGGATGCCCTTGCAGTCAACAATTGATACAGTGCCTGGTCCAAGTGATCCATTTTTTCATTTTTACTTGAGAAAAAAAATAACTTTTCCACCCATGGAGTGGGGAAATCTTATTAATCACTTCTTCTGTAAAAAGGAATTCATACAAAGGATCAGATATTCCTAGAAATTTCATGAGAACAGGAATAATATCAGGGGAATACTTTTCATTTGCAAATGTAAAAGATTATTTTCTTTCCAAATCGGTCATATTTTTTTCCACAAAAATGAGGGTCTCCATGATAAGCTATAAAATGGAAATCTACCAGTGCTTGATGGTATCGCTTATTAAAAGAGGTTAAATTGGATTTAACATTAACCACATCTTTAAGTTTAATCTCCAAAGTTGATACTGACGAATGTTAAAGAGCTTTTAATACAGATGTGTTAAAACTAATAAAAAATTTGGTACAGATTTCTCTGTGACATACCTCTCCAAATATCTGTGAAATTTCAGGAGATGTCATGAAATCGCCATCGCTCCCAAAAACATCCTGCTTCATATAATAACCCTACAAAAAATATAAAAAACTACATTACCATTATTTTGAATCAGCCAAAATCTATTACAATCCTCAACTGTCGTGAGAATCTTAAAATGCAAGAACTACAACAGGGGGTAAAAATAAGAAAGCTTATGGAACAGACCAACTGTACTTTAACTTGTCACAGGGTTCCTGCTCTTTTCCCAGAACAAAAATTAAGGACTTTCTAAGGACCAACGTAACTTTTTATAAGGACTTACTTGAAATACACAGCATAGCAATGTAAACCCTATTTCCTCAGGAGCCTATTTTAACAATTATGAACTAGACAAGGCATGTTCAATAAATTCCCTACAATATTTCAGAATTAAGTTTTTAAAGATACCTAAGAATTAATACATGATAAATCTATTCAACAAAAACAAATTTTGAGAAATGTACATCTAGTTTTTTGAGGGATCGAATTAAAAATAAATTGTGAATAAAAACAACTTTATGACCAGTACTTTCTGAGGTTTTAAAAATGACTTTGATACACATATATATATATATATATATGTGTGTGTGTGTGTGTGTGTGTGTGTATCTATATATTAACTGATTATACCCGACATTGCCTGGGAAAGAAGATGTTTTAGACTTTTTTACAGGGTATCTGCCAAAATAAAATTTTTCAAATTCATGACTTTTCCTGATCTAGCAGATCATTTTCCATGACTTTAAAAAGCTTTCGTTAAAGTATATATGAATAAAACTTCTGATGTACATACAAATAAAATATATGCTTTTAGAGACATTACAGGGAATTTTATCATAAAAAACTATAAACTTACATTATAAGTGTTAATAAACTCACATACATAAAAATAAATCGTTGTATTTACATACATAAGTTTAATCCTATAGCCATTTTCAATCTAAATGTTTCCAATTTGAATTCAGGGTACTTTGGTATTATCTAAGTAACCATGAATAATAGCCAAACATGATAACCAAAATGGCTATAAGATTAAACTTCAGTATGTAGATACAACAATTTATTTTTATGTGAGTTTATTAACACTTATAAAGTAAGTTTACAGTTTTTTTTTATGATAAAACTCCTGTAATTTCTCTAAAAGCATATATTTTATTTGTATGTACATCAGAAGTTTTATTCATATATACTTTAATGAAAGCTTTTTAAATTCATAGAAAATGATCTGCTAAATTAGGGAAAGTCATGAAAAGTCATGGATTTGAAAAATTTTATTTTGGCAGATACCCTTTATAAGGCTTTAAAGTTGTAAGATTTGTCTAAAAAAATACACAATCAGCATACCTTTAATTTACATAATTCAGCTAGAGATATGTGCAAGGTGTTATTTTAAACCTTTTTTAATGGGCTTTCATATGATATACAACTCATGATGACTTGAAAATTTTTTTTTAATTTAAAATTTAAATTTCTCCGAAGTTTTAAAAAAAATCTCAATAGCTCATATTATTGTATACATATACATTTATTCATATACATTTTATCATCTTATATTAGTGACTCTGCATTGTGAAAATGACATCCATGCTTCTCAATTTGTTAATACGAATATTCTCCTCTACCAAGTTCAGCTTCCAATTAACAAGTTTTTTTTAAACTTTGGACATCTACATTGAAATCAATTGCGGATTCATAAATGTTCGAAATTGTTATTGAATATTAAGGCGTAATTTATATCCTGACTACTACATTTAGTAACAGTTTATCATCATGTCGATAGATGATCATTCATTTATATTCTCTTAAGGTGTCCGTCTAAGTTACAAACATTTTTTCAAAACTTCTGATGTACATACAAATAAAATATATGCTTTTAGAGAAATTACAGGAGTTTTATCATAAAAAAAAACTGTAAACTTACTTTATAAGTGTTAATAAACTCACATAAAAATAAATTGTTGTATCTACATACCTAAGTTTAATTTTATAGCCATTTTTCAATCAAAATGTTTCCAATTTGAATTCGGAGTACTTGGTATTATCCAGGTGACCATGAATAATAGCCAAATATAACCCTATAATGTTTATATACAATATCCCTAGAGATAAACTTATATTTTGAGAAAAAACCTTAACTAACTTTTATTAAAAAATAATTATTATTATATTAATATAATTTTAATCTACAATTTAAGAAAAAACCAGAATAATATACATTTACCCACCCATCAAGCTTTCTTGCTTTGAGTTTCTTTGGCGAACCAATTTTACTTGGCAATAGGATAATACATAAATACCAAACTCAGTAACTTCAGCCAAATGACAAGTAAAAATAGAATTAAACAATTCAATGCATTTGTTTTAATCGGTAGTTTAGCAGATCCATGACTTTTACTCATTTTACTTGAAAAATCAAGACTTTCCATGACAAAATTAATCTATTGTCTAAATCCATGATTTTCCATGACTTTCCATGTGTGCAGAAACTATGCTTATAACTCCCAAACCAGTTATTATTCAAACATAAGATTTGGGGATTTTCTTTATAACCATAAAGTCACTTACTATACCAAATTTAATCAAAATTGGAGGTGGTCAGATAGTAATATTGCATTGATTTCACATGGAATAACCCAATCAAGTTACTAAATTTCATAAAAAATAAAGAAATACTTTAAATCATATTTTAGGTATACACATATACAATGATCGCAAATTAGTAAGCAAACTTGGAAAGTTATAAAACTATATTTATTTATGGAGGGAGGGGAACAAAATCAGATAGTTTAAAAACTATTATAAAGAAACTAAACACATATAGTTAAAAGAAATTACGCAGCTGTATTTATAGTATGCAAACTTTACTCTGAATTATTTTGTGAAGTTCTCAGAGGTGTCTAAAATGTCTGATTAAGTATAAACCGTACTTACTACATTTGGAGAAATTAAAGTTTCTTTCATGTAATCTGCTACTGATAAAGGACCAACAGCATCAATTTTAGCTTTTATTCTTTTAAACACTTTATTTTCTTGACTTAAACTTGTACACAGACCTACAATATGCAAACGTAAATCACATATCAGTCAATTAATAGTACATGAAGTGTGGTTATTATAAATAATTCTGAAGTCATAACAGGATTAACATTATATATTAACATAGTATTTAAATGTAATTATATGTTAATTCAAAACTCACTTATAATGTATCTTAACAAATCACATACTAAAGCAGAAAAAATTCTAAAGACAATACAATTAACTTTTATGTATTCAAGAAATCCTGACAAAGTATCAGAAGTTAATCAGGAATTTCAATAAATCAAAGCAATGTTGAACAAACGAACAAAGAAATGAAAAAACATACATTTATAAATTGGTTTAACTTAAATTGATGTGGTACAAAACTTTTTATTTTGCTTAATTCATACACTATTTAAGAAGTTTAGGAATAATTTTTTAAAGGTTCAAAATATTAAAATAATGCACCTCGACTAGAATATCGGACACAATAAAACTGTCCATTTAAAATAAAAATCCCATTTTTATGTGTTGTCATAAAATTAGTAAGAAAAACCGATCATCAAAATATATTAATCACATTTAGTGTGAAACTTAACTTAAAAATTCCATTCTTAAAGCCTATTTTGCAAATTTGGAATAATTTTAACACCTACAGATATTTAAAATAGTCATTCGAAGTAAAACATTTTTTATGCGTAACACAACTCTTACTCTTTACGAAAATAGATCAGGAAACAAACCAGTAAAATAAAAATTAATTTAATCTATAGCTAATTTTATGGGTGAAAAAGCTCACTAACTCTTCTCAAATATTCGAAAAGAACTGGTAACGATTGGAAATGTTTTCCATTGACGTTGAAATATTTGAAAAGAAAACATAGGAAACTTTAATCAAAGATGAGAAAAATAGGTCTTGATATTTCAGTAATAATGCTTTAGAGCAGTTATTTTAAACAATGCAAACAATTAAATTCCTTTAGATAGACATTTAACTCAATTCGAAAATGTAAACAGTGTTATGATCTTCCGCGGCTTTCAATCAAACGAGTGGATAGAGACAGGAGCTTCCTGTATGATGGATTAATTCAATTGGTACACCAAAACCAATATGCTCTAATGCGAATGTGCAAAGACACCGTTTCGTCAAAAGATACTGGAGCAACCCTTGAAACACAATATAGAGAATGTGCGCATGACGTCAGGTGCAGAAAAAATGGCAGCTCAACTTGCTCGTTGGCAAAACATTTGAATTTCCTACGAATTGTGCTTGCTATTGGGGGTTTAATTTTGTCAATTATCTAAAAATGGTAACAAGCTGTTGTGCATATGGCTGTACTAAGCGTTTGAAAAAAGGCGAATATATTGGATTTTATTGATTTCCCAAAGATCCTATACTGCGAATGCTTTGAATAAATTCTTTAAAAAGGCAAGACTGGACTCCAAGTTCTTCGAGAATTTGAGGCAAATATTTTCAGAATGGTAATAAAACGTTAACCTTACTGCAGTGTAATAGATTATATAAAAATTATTATGCTCTAAGAATTTTTGTTATTATTACTAAGCTGTTTTTTATATTTCTAATGTATTTCCTAGGCTTTTGTCAGAAGTACTGCACCTATAAATGTAATTATTTTGTGTCCACAAAATGATCAGGTTTTGCACATTTTTATTCGATTTTTTATTCGATTTTTTTATTCGATTATTTATGTAATAGTCAATTGTGCCTGTTAACAAAATCAAAGTAGCTATACTTTGATTATGATACTTAATAGTACTGTGTTTAATATTTATTTAAAAATATATACTTTTGCAAGTGCTAAAAAACTCTATCTTGAATTACTTGGTCAGTTTCTGATGCTTTCTTCCCCTTCCCTTAAATAAAATTTAGTTTAGTTGTATACTTGATCCATATCGAAGTTCATAAGATGGCAACCTTTGACACGCTTGGCATAGCAAATGCCACACATATATTACGGATTAATATTCCGGATTACGACCCTCTGGAGCATCATAAGTGCCTTAGGGCTACTACAGTACTACAGGAGGGTATTCGCCCTCATTAACTGTTTTGTTATTGTAAATATCTACTTCCCTATTTAAAAAATAAAAAGTAGATAAAAACCTCTGATACTCTATTATTATGCGTGTAAGATATCTTGATTTATTTGTAAATTATTCTAGCTCTTTTTTGCAAGGAGGCAATCTGAGGAAATAATAATAATAATTATAAGGGGCTTAATGAAGATATATCTTTATGCAGCGTAATTGTATTTTATTTTATTAGTGTTTTCTCTCTTCTCTTTCTTCTTCTCTCCTCACTTATACTATCTGTCAACCAATGTTAAAGATAAAAATGCCACTTGCGAATTTATATTTTATCGGGGATAAAGGGCACCTGGCCCTAGATGCCCCAAAGTAGTCTGTTCCAGAGTTCCTAGAAAATGTGCATTTGAATTCGAAAGAGCGATGTCTGAGTGATCAGCTAGTTGAGTGTGTCCATGAATTTTCTCACTGATTGCAGAATGGTATCCGTTAACCGTTAACTGAAATTTTCTAAACAATAAGTTTCATATCCGAATGGCGCCGGATTATTAATTATTGTTTTGTGCCTTTCATATAGACATTTAATTTAAAAATGTATATCAAGAAACCGTACGTAATTATTGGTATCGGAGTAGGTGTGGGTGTCTTTACTTGTGCTATTCATCTGTTACATCGGAAAAACAAAGAAGAAGTATTATCTAGAACACTTAACAGGGTGACTCGCACCGTCGCTATTCCTAGCGGTTCGGTGGGTCACGTTTTAGGCAAATATGGTTCCACCATAAAAAACATTCGAGAGAAAACAAAGGCAAGAATTTATTTGGATGATCAAGGTAAAACCGTAATGGGTGTGAATTGTCATAAAAGTATAATATGAGACTGTGAAATTAAATAATTAAACTTCGTTTCCTCAGCTGTTATTCTGCTGATTTTAAATTGAGCCTCCACTTGGAAAAACCATATTTCGGGTTTATCAACCCAAAAAAGGTGGTATTTTAACACTCACCTTGCATAATTCCTTGTCATCGTTGCTGACTTCACTGTTAACATCTGTATTTTCCGGCATTTTTGTCTTATCACGTCCGGGTCACTAAAAATATCGTGTATTACTACGATATTAAATTAATTATACGCGTAGTTTGAGCTATATTTATATTCTTATCCCTTAATCATCCATAATAATCCAATTAAAAGAAGCGAAATATTTTCCAGTCTTCTTAGTACAACTTTTATTTCATATATATTTTATAAAACCTTTATAGCAAAACCAAAACTTGCAAACGATAAACTTGTAACAAACTGCAAACGATTTTTAAACTCAAAGTTAATCATTGAGTCTGTGCTACCACAAGACTTTTTAATTGTTGCATGTTTTTGCTGTTTGGGAAGTTTAAAAGTTGTTGGATCAAGTTAATGATATGTTTGTCCTGCAGACTGTAATTGAAACATTCTGGAATGTTTTATAAAGTAGGCGTTCTTTCTGTAGTGTGGCTTGTGGGTGGGGTGTAAATATCTAAATAAGTGAATGCAGGACCCGACTAAGATGGTTTTGTGCCCAGGGCACAATCCAATTTTTGTGCCCTCTACTCCCATGCAAATTTATAGCGAAAAGTTTTACCATAATTACAGTCATATAAAAATTATAACATTGAATTAGTAAATAAATATAAGAAATTAGCATTAAAGTAATATTCAAAATCAAAAAACCCCATTTTCATTTTACGTCATCATTATTTTATGTTTAGCCATGCTAAAAATGAAGGACTTTTTAAAGACCTAGAGTGACCCACTTTTTTTATTTTCTACCTTGTCACACTCGCAAGCTCTGTGGTGCAGAAAATAAATATTAATAATAGAATTAAAATTAATTTAAATAGATGAGATGGTTTAATGGTTTATACTGATACGTTGCTAATAATCTGTCTTATAAATATGTAATAACAAATACGATAAAAAGAGGGTAACTAACAGTAAATAGGAAACAATATAGTTCATGACAAGCACAAAAATATAACCAAAAATAATTTAAATGCAAACAAATTTGAAATTATATTTATTTATACAAGTTATTAGATTCATGACAATGTATTTTTTGACAATTTATCATAGAGCTATAATGTACTATAATTGGCTGTGAAATTTTTAAATCGGTATGTATGATAGTTTTATATTTACACTTTGCTCAAGTTGAAAAAGGACCCATTTTCAGTAAATGCATTTAAAAAGTTTTTTGTTATATACATTTGCAAAGATTGTATAGTTTTACAGTATAATTTAGACATGTGAATGGGTTTTGTTTTAAATTATTCAGAAATGTCCACAGATTTCAAAATTGTAAAAATAAAAGATTTGAAGTTTTAAAGGTCTTTTTAACATCTAATGAAGAGTCGTTTAACTGATTCAATTCAAATTTTCTGATTTTCCATGGAAAAATCCCCTATATAATAATAGCCTAAGTTATCTGTCCATCTGAACTCAAATTTATGAAGCGATTGGACCTGGAATGGATAGAGGCATCCATATTGGATTTTTACTGTAGTCTTTAAAACATTCGAAATCCCCTTTTTTTGAGCGTTTAATGCCCTTATGTCAAGCCCTATTTTCCCCGGTTAAGAGCAGGCGATTAAATTTATTTCATAATGAATAGGTAAAAATAACATTTTTTTTTTCTAGCATTATGACATTTTTTCTTTAATCATCTCATTAAATCTTTTCTTATTTTAAATTATTTAAATATCGCATGCATCATTTTTATACATTTTATCACTGAACTTAGATATTATGTAAATATTTTCCTTTATATTTGGCTTAAATAATAGATGAGGTACAAATGTGACAATTTTAAATCGAATCATCGATTACTTTTTGATATAATGAGAATGTTATTGCTGGCATTTACAACAAATTATTTTCATAAAAGCCTAAGAGTCTATTTCATGGTATGATAAATATCTGGCGTTTAAGTTATATATGTTTGAAAATTAAGATATTTGTTTTTTATACATAACCACACGTTAACCGTGTGGTTTATGTTCATTTAGTTTATGTTCATTTATTTCAATTCATTTAGTTTAACACTAAATGAATTGAAGGTGAATCTAAACTACATTCACAGTATCGGGAGACTTTAGAGGAGTATGAAGATAAACAAATTATTGAGCTTGTACCAGATAATTCTCTGCCAATAAACAAACCATTTTCTTACCTGCCTCATAAAGTACTTTACAATTCTGGAAAGTTAAAAATTTTACTGATCCCACCATATGCTAGTCTCCCAAATATTTATTTTAGAATGTTATTTTGTGTTGTAGGCCCTGACGGCACTGTTGCCACAATATCAGGTACACCTGATGAAGTAGAAGATGCCGTTAATGAAATAAATCACATTATTACATCACGTCAATCTACAGTAACGAAAGAAATTGCTATAACAGAAAACATCTCAGACTGTGTGTTTAAGAATGTTAATATCATAAGGTAAGCGACTTTTTTATTCTTTGTGTTTTTAATATTTTCATCGTTAGATTGTAAAGTAGTACAGTCAGTACTGGTTATATGGTCACCCCACTTATGTGGTCAGTTTTCTAAAGTCTAACTTAATAGGGAACATGTGTTAAAGTGCACCACTTAAACAGTCATTTTCTTTTTCTTGTTACCGGTTATAGGGTTTTCAATGAGTTTCCGTTTTTCTTTTCTTTCTTTTTAAAGAAGTCAGTGCGGAATTGGAGAGGACCTGAATTCAAGCCTCAGTGTACATTCGGAAAACTTTTTCTTAAACGTAGAAACTAGTTCATGTTTTTACATTTTTAGATTTATTTTTTATATTATCATAGAGAACTGCACTTAAAAAATTTATTCCTGGAGAAGTTTTTATAAAATTTCTAATAATGAAGAAAATTTAGTAAAAAAAATCGGTTTTATTTTTTTAAAAGGTCTAATTTTTTATTAAATTAAATTATTTCTATATCTTTTGACGCAACCCATTTCTCATACACTAGACTAGTGAATCCCCTCAAATCTTTGCTTCATTTACATTTTGTAAAAAATGTGGGTCCTTCAAAATCGTACACATTGAATTTGTAACGAATTTTTATTACTTTTATATCTAACTATGAGTCACTACATCATTAAAAATGATCCAAATTTAAAGCTTTTAGGATATTCACAAGTAAATACCATCAAAAGCATTCATAATAATTTTCAACAAAATATTTTAAGAACTTTTTGAGAAATCCCATTTTGAGTTTCGACATTTTATTAAAAAAATATTATATTTTTGACATTTTATAAAAAATGAAATCACATGTTCCCATATAAGAAGCAAATATACCGCTCATCTTCTGGGTGTGAGATAATAAATTTGGGATATAATATTTAAATAAAAGGGAAAAGGGGAGGGATATATAATGTATAAATATATACAGGGTTGGCATGATTTAAATAAGTTGATTTAAATCATTTTTTTTTCACTTCTTTTAAAACCTATATTCCAAAGACAGGAGAACTGAGAATCAGTCAGCACAGTAATACCAATAAGTAAATAAATGTAAATAGATAGCATGTGCTTTCCAAGAATTTAGGGGTTGTTATCAGAAAATATGTAGCATGGGTAGTACAATGATTGATTATGACTGGTTGAATTCATTTTATGTAATGGGAGGTAAAGAGAACTGAAATCCAGTTTGTCTACCAAATAACAATAGCCGTGGCTTCGTCTGCTGGAATGGAAAGACAGTTTCCTTCTTTTGGTATCGTTCATTCTAGCCTTCGTAACCAATGAGGAGTGGATAAATCATCAAAGCTAGTGTTTTTATTGAAACAATTAAATCCATAATTCGGTACTTAAAAAAATATTAAAATAATTGTGATTTGTTTTTTTAAATAAATAGTTTGCATTAAAAGAATATTTAATTTGTTCTTTAAATTGACATATTATTGAGTTTGCACTATCCAATGACAAAATAATAGAATGTATTTAGTTTAAAATTTATATATTTAAGTTTAGGTAATCAGTGTGCAGAATATACTAGATAGATAAGATGTTACTTCTTATAACAAACTATTCTATGGATATTGCAAAAAACATAAAAACAACAATTAAAATTAGTATTCAGAAAAAAATTTTTAAAAAATCATGATTTTTTTCCAACCCTGAATATATATTTCTTTTAATTTGCTTTAGGAAGGCAACTTAAAATTCTATCCACAGGCCGGATAAAACCTTTCAACAGGTCGTAGTTGGCCCATCCCTGTTTTACAGCCATTTGATTGGAAAACATTTCTCCTGTTTCACTTACCTGATGATACATTTAAATATGATGGAAATCTTCATTTTCATTTTGGTTTATATATGGGTTTTGTACATTGGGTAAATTTCTGAAGAAAATTAACACTCTCTTCTTATATTTGGAAATATACAGTACTAAACACAGGTACTATACTAAAAAATAGTATCTGTTGTGATCATTTGTTTATAAAAAATAATGACACCTTCTAAGTTGTAATGACAGGATTGGCTTGATTTGCCCAACCCGAAAAAACCTAGGTGGGTTTTTTTTTTTAAAAAAAACCCACTTGAAAAAAACCAAGTGGGTTTTTTCAAAATTAGTGAAAAGAAATTATATATATATATATATATATATATATATATATATATATATGTTTCTTAACTCACATTTAAAAATCAAGATGTAAAAAAAAAATAATAGCAGGCTTGCAATTCCATCACTTTTCTCACCTTTAGTCACTTTTTGAAGTAAACAATCACTTTTAATCACTTTTTTGTGTATCACAGCAAAAGTCAAGTGTTGTAAAAAAATCATAATTAATAACAAAATTTTAAATAAAAGACCAAAATGGGACACTCTAATCGTATTTTTTTATTAAAATGTAATTAGTCATGGTTTCCAAAATTTAGTGATTTTAAAAAGTCGCAAAGAATTTCCTGAAATCTACATTTGTACTGAAATGTGCATTTAATATATTAAAGTGATTTACATCAAAGCACACATTTCTCTTTTTCTTTTTCTTCACAGTTTTGTTTGGATACTCTAATCTCACTATGTACATATTTCAAAACATCATTAATATATGCAGAAAATTGTGATTATAAAATTATTGTATTGTATGTATTCAAATCTAATTTATAGATTTTCTTGAATAAAAAGCAATGTTTAGTTGTGTTAAACAAAATTTTTAACTTATTTTGTATTTGATGCTAAAATCATGTCATTTAATTTAGAGTTAAAATAAATAGAAAAATCTTAATAATAGCATCTGTAATCAAGAGGAGAAAAAAAATCGCGGGTTTTTTTTTTTTCAATGTTTAGTCACTTATTCTGTATTATTTGTCACTTTTCTCACCTTTTTGAAAGTAACTCAGCAGTTGCAAGCCTGTAATAGTAATTGAAAATTTCATTTATATTTTAAAATATTTTATTTTTGGCATAAAAAAAGCCTCTATTTAGACTAAATTGAAGCACATATACACTTTTAAATACAATATATATATGTATGTATATGCATATATATTGCTTTATTTTTCATTTATATTTATTATATTTTTTTCACAGAATGTCATAAAATATTTGGTTAATATATATATTTACATATAAAAGTGTTTGGGATGACATTTATAAAACACAGAATAAAATCTAAATTGAACAAAATTAATAAAAATATATGATGAAAAAAATAAGAATATTGAAGCATTACATGTGATAAAATGAACAAGAAAAATTGGGAAAAAAACATTTATAACTGCAAATAAGTAAACATGGGGATAATATATATGTAATTAATTCTGCTACTTATCATATATAACTTAAAAATTAACTAAAAAATACGTTCTGAATGCTTTAATAACGGCATACTGCTAATTAATATAGAGCAATAATTTTATACATTTCATTGAAAAGAAAAAACTTCATAGCAAACTTTTAGTATAAAATAATCGCCATTCAAAACTAGTTTTCGGATGTTACAAAAATTTTAGAACCTGTAAAAAATAATTTATTTTAAGATTTCAAAATTTCCTTTAATTTAGACAAAATTTCTTCTGCATAGTTTAAAACTGATTTTTAAAATATTTAACTTTAAAAACTTATTAACATTTTAAATTTATTTTAATCATACAATTAATTATATATCCTGTACTCTTACATAACAAAAAACCCTGAATAGTTTTCAAATCCCCAAAAAAGCATCTAAAACCCTTTAAAGTATAGAAAAAACTCTGATAAAACCCGAAAAAAACTCCAAAAACCTTGAAGAAAACCCCCAAAACCCTGAAAAAACCCACTGGGTTGGGTTTTTTCTAAAAAAAACCCAGGGTTTTGCCAACCCTGTGTAATGAAGGTTTTTTTTGTGTGTGTCATTTTGTAATTTTCATATTTCTGAGATTAATATTTTCCTCTTTCAGGCAGATCTGTGACTTAACAAGGGCCAAGATCACGTTTGACTTCTTGCCTACTAAAAATCAAGACACGACATCCATGAAGGTGGTTGTAAAAGGAAAGAAAGAGGAAGTGGATGCTGCCATGGATTTAATTGATGAATTGGTGGCTGAAGTGCAGTTAACGGTCATCAAACCCATCCACGTGGCAGGGAGAG
Source organism: Pardosa pseudoannulata (assembly GCA_032207245.1). Lineage (NCBI taxonomy): Eukaryota > Metazoa > Arthropoda > Arachnida > Araneae > Lycosidae > Pardosa > Pardosa pseudoannulata. The sequence continues at coordinate 93,107,627 of CM063499.1, read as the reverse complement.
CTCTACCCGACAGTTTACCTATACATACCTTAAACATTGTAAGTACAGACTGGATTTTTAATTCTCTTCAATTCACAATTGAGGTCAGCCCGGACTGGTTTTCTTTTGTGCAAATCCACTGGGTTATTGCTAAAAGTAAAAGATGAAATAATTTAAGATTTTGTTAAATTAAGTAATATATACGTAAGGCATCCAGAAAGTAAGTTTCCCTATGCTTTCCCCCTTAAAGTAAACGTAATTAGCAGTGTCAATTATGCCTGCGTAACAGATCTAGGACGTATTAATTGTAAACTTTTTATACATGGTTTCCTTGCACCTGGAAAGTCAGGGAAAATCATGGATTTAGACAATGGATTAATTTTGTCATGGAAAGTCTTGATTTTTCAAGTAAAATGAGTAAAAGTCATGGATCCGCTAAACTACCGATTAAATAAAAATGCATTGAATTGTTTAATTCTGTTTTTACTTCTTATTCGGCTGAGGTTACCAAGTTTGGTATTTATGTATTATCCCATTGACCAAGTAAAATTGGTTCGCCAAGGAAACTCGAAGCAAGAAAGCGTGATTGGTGGGTATATTATTCTGGTTTTTTTCTTAAATTGTAGATTAAAATTTTATTAATATAATAATTATTTTTTAATAAAAATTAAGATTTTTGCACAAAATATAAGTTTATCTCTAGGGATATTGTATATAAACATTATAGGGTTATATTTGGCTATTATTCGTGGTCACCTGGATAATACCAAAGTACCCTGAATTCAAATTGGAAACATTTTGATCGAAAAATGGCTATAGGATTAAACTTAGGTATGTAGATACAACAATTTATTTTTATGTATGTGAGTTTATTAACACTTATAAAGTAAGTTTATAGTTTTTTTATGATAAAATTCCTGTCATTTCTCTAAAAGCATATATTTTATTTGTATGTACATCAAAAGTTTTATTCATATATACTTTAATGAAAGCTTTTTAAAGTTATGGTAAATGATCTGCTAAATCAGGGAAAGTCATGAAAAGTCATGGATTTGAAAAATTTTATTTTGGCAGATACCCTGTTTATAACGAGGAAGCTACTTGATATAGTTCCCAGTTTCTTTTGAACCATCCCAACGATAAAAATCGTGCAAAAATAAATGATGATGAATCCACATGTGATGGTAACTGACTTTATTCTTAAATATAATCACTTAATTAAAAAAACACTTCTTAAAAACATATTAAGTTAAAAAAAGAACAGGCATCTTCAATAAACATAAAACATATCGAGAAACGAGACAGCTCATTCACGAAAACCACCACACACCAGCATAACGAGAGACTTGCCTTTATATATTCAACTGGCTGTGAAATACAGTCCACAAAACAAATTAGTATGCCATGAGGTCTTCTTCACGGAATAGAAGGAAAACAAATTATAAATTGTTGGTTAAATTTAAACTAAACTGACTGTTACTTTAACATAGATGTTAATCAGTGTGTGGTGGAAACAAAAATATGAAGTTAACATTAATCATATGTCAGCTGTACAAGTCCCGATTCGTGCCATTAGCTGGGTATCAGTGGTCCGAAATGGAAACTCTCATTCCTTCTTCTGCCGCCTTAAAGGTTCGGTCGGGGATCTTGAACGCACAATGCATTGTACCCATTGAAATTCATCGTCAGCTCTGTGAGCCGAAACAGACACTCGGTCACAAAATTCAACACTCAGGAGAAGCACCAACATTTCTGCTACGGTATCATGACGACGGCGATGAGTTCCTCGACAGGATCGTCACGGGCAACGAGACCAGGACCACGGAAACCAAGCAGCAATCGATGCATTGGCATCATAGTGAATCTTTGGTAGGACCCAATTCAAACAGACGCTGTCCGTACAGAAAGGGATGTTCATGGTGTCCTGGGACGGGAAGGCTGGTTCCGTTCACAGGCAGCAGAGTTCTACGACAGAGGTATACAAAGTGGATCCCACCATACGACAAGTGTCTCAGTTCTAGTGGTGGCTATGTCAAAAAATAGCTGAAACACGGCTGTACTTGTTGCCGATAAATATGTCCGTAAATGAACTTACTTTCTGGATGCCCCTTGTATAAATGACAGAATTTGACCACTGTTATTAAAATTATTAACTTTTTATGTTATTGCTTATAATTTGACTTTGTAAGTATTTCCTTCTATTTTAAAACTCACTTTTAGACATTTTTGCTGCCCATTAATCTCTTATATAGGTATACAAATGAAATCATAATTTGGTAAGAAGTACAAAGTTCACAATAAGTATAAGTAGGGTTCACGCTGTCATTGCCTCTTGTGGAGGCTCTACCAACTATAGATTTTGAATAAAGTTAGCTTTCTTTTCTATCACAGGTGTTCAAATACATATTGGTAGACAGTGTACTAACTTACTTCCATGGACCCCAGTTTCAGAATCATAACACTAGACCATGTGACGAATAATATTTTTACTTAACACCAGTTACAGTTGTTTCATCATGGGTAACCCTATCTATTCATAAATTTAAATAATATAACTAAAAAATTTTAAAATAGTGCTATTTCTGGCAATGAATTGATTGCTTCCATTTTATGTAGAATTGTGTTTATTAAAAGATTATCTGATCTGCTACAGATATAATACTACTATTTTGGATTGATAATAACAAAAGTAAAAACGATTGTAAATTTTATATTTCTCATTCGAAAATTTTCCCACATTTTATTTAATTTTTTCCATTATATATTTTCTTTTCATTATTTTCTGTTTAAAAAAAATTGCAGAAGTCTGTAGATTATTTTGGGCAATTTTTTAAAGAAAATTCATACTCTCAGATTATGTATGGATGGCTTTAATTTTGAAAAATACAGTGCAGTACTGATTTTACAGAATGTGTGTATAAAGTTTCCAAATTGTCTCTATTACTTTTTGTCACTTTTAATTGTGAATTTAAAATATTTCAATCATAAAATGATACATTTTGTGCATTTCTTTATTTTAGAAAAATAAAAATCTGTCTTATGAAAAACTTGTGCCGAGTCATCCTGACGGCTACATAGAAGTTTATGTATCTGCTGTCGACAATCCTGGCAAGTTTTGGGTTCAAATCGCGGGCTCCAAATCTATCCAACTCGATAAACTGGCCACTGAAATGACGGACTTTTACAACAACGAAAAGAACAAAGTCACCACTTACAATGTTGGGGATGTGGTGGCCGCCTATTACCAAGACGACAGCAGTTGGTACAGGGCTCAGGTACTAAAAACATCGGAAGATGAGACGAAAAATATAAGTGTGTTTTACTTAGATTTCGGGGATTGTGCCATTTTGAATCCAGATTCTGTCAAAATACTGAAGCCTGACTATTTGTCAATACCTTTTCAAGCGATAGAATGTTCTCTGGCAGGTGTAGAACCTGTGGACGGGGAATGGACAGACGAGGCTTCCGAAGAATTTTCCAAATTGGTGTATTTGGGGAGCTGGAAAATGATTATGGCCAAACCTCTAAAACAGTCAGAAGAATCGACGGTACACTTGGTAGAGTTACTAGATACCACCACAAAAGTGGATGTCACAATTGCTGCGGAACTGGTATCGAAAGGACATGCCAAATCTATTTAGAGTCTGTTATGCTGTGTAGATACATTTATTTTTGAAAGACAAAAATGGACTTTTGACTAGCTTGAATGTGAATGTTAAATTAAAAGGAAATTTTACCCCCCCCCAGCTGTTTCTACTTCTCAGAGTATGTTATTGTACTTCAGATTAAAAAATATATAAATATATATATTTAACAAAATAAAATCTTCCAGTAAAAAGGTGCATTTTTTCTTGATATGGTTGTATGCAAATTATTTAAATCCTGGAAAAGTGCAAGGCCTGATTATCGCACAGGCACGTAAATTTTAGGAGCATAAAAATTGAGTCAAGTTCTTGAAACACATATTAAGTGGGGAAAAATTGCAAACATACACTACCATAGGTGAATTTTAATAAATTATTGTACAAGGTAATTGTGTTTGTGATGAACTCTATTGTTTCCTATTTACTTTAACTTTACTGTTATTTACCTGATAATGACTTCCCTCGATGAACCTGGTGCTCTTTGTATCCTATGGGTTATTGCCTATTTATAAGACAGATTATTAGCAACGTACCACTTTAAACCATTCAATCATCTCATCCATTGAAATTATTTTTAATTCTCTATACCACAGAGTTTGTGAGTGTGACAAGGTAGTAAATAAAAAAAAAAGTGGGTTACTCTAGGTCTGTTTGCCGAACGATGGCCTAATGGTTAGGGTGCTGGCCATCGGAACCGGAGTTCGTGGGTTCGAATCCCACTATGGCATGGATGTTCGTAGCCGTTCGGAATCAGCGTTAAGCAGTAGGTCCCGGTCTCATTAGCCCTCGTGTTGCAAAAAGTAGACCGTAGCACTCCAAACCAAAAAAAAAAACTAGGTCTGTCCTTCATTTTTAGCCTGGCTCAACAGAGATAATAATGATGACGTAAAACAAAAATCTGGTGATTTTAATTTTGAATATTACTTTAATGCTCATTTCTTAAATATGTTTGCTAATTCAATGTTATGATTTTTATATGATAACAACTTATTGCTATAAATTTGCATGGTTGTGGAGGACAAAAATTGGATTGTGCCCTGGAAAAGTGTCAGTAATGGCACACAGGGAGTTTTAGAAGTAATGTCCAAAAATAATATTGAAGACATTTCTATTTATATATCTGTGTTGCAGTGAAAATGTAAAAATGGAGATTTGATCAAATCCCTAAGGTAAATTATCTGTTCATGTTAAAATAACTACCTTAATTTCCTGCCTGTGTTCTGCAGATTAAATTTCCACTTTAATTTCATGCGATTCAAGGAAATGGAAGGTATGTGGTAAAAACAAGTGTTGTATCTTCTAGTGTTAAAAAATTTAATTTAAACTCTTTTTCTTAATGATAACATTTTCTTTAAATGAAAAAAAAAATAATTTAACAAAGTGAAAATTTGGATAGATTTAGTAAGAATATATTCTAAAAATTTACAATAATTAGTACAGAAAGAATGATACAAATAAAATGTTCGAACGCATATTTAAATAAAAAAGATGTTAAAATTTAGAATTTTTAAAATGCATCTTTTTATTTTAATTTAATATGGTTATTTGCGATCTGTGTTAAAATTTTAAACTGGTAGTTATGGCGCCATCTGGCGAGCTGAAAGTGAAAAATCAAATGGAGAATGCAGCAAAGTGCCGCCATTTCAGATTATACGAGCGTTATTTCTTGATAGAAATAAATATACAAAATGGAAAGTATTAATTTAATCAGGTACTTTTATACAAACCGTTGTGTCCTTGACTGAAAATGATTTTTATCCTGATAAAAGAAAAGAAAAGCTGTAAATATGAGCAGGTGCTGCCATCTATTGTTCTTTAGGAAGGATATTTGTTAATTTCATTATAAAAATAATTTTTAACAGAAAAAATATGCGGCGGCGTATAATACACATTAGAAGAAAATTTAAACTTTTTTAACATATAATCCGTGGATTATATGCCGGAAATTAGGGTATTCCATGAGGTGAGTTCCCAAAAGAAAAAAAGGGATTTGATTCATTTCCTAACTGTTTTAATGGCTCTACATTTTGCTTGTTACCACTCTCCTTAACAATCCCCTGAAAAATCCTACACGTACTCTTCAAATAGCTAATAAAACATTTACTGAAACAATTCCACTGACTAGGATAAGTGTGAATGATATTTTGAAATAATTATCCTTATTGATACCCCCAACACCCAGTTAGAAGTATTCTATGCAGAGATTTTTCACAGTGGAATTCGAGTTGGTCAGAAAAGAAGCAGTTTTTAAAAATAATAACAATTTATTCAAAAAAAAAAACATTTAAAAAAATAACAAATACAGAATAACTTATATATGTACTACAACAAAAAAAAAAACAAGATATTATGAACTGGACTAGGATTAAAAAAAATTAAATTGGGACATAAGGTCCCTATCAAAAAAAAAAGAGGAAATTGCCAGAAGTTACCCTTTTCAAAACAAGCAAAAATCCAAAACAACTTGCATCTTGAGTCAAACTTTCCCAAAAATTGCCTACTTCCACAAAATGGTCGGAACGAAAACCGGAACTGAACCGAAAAAAATATCGGTTTATTTTGGTTCGATATATCTTTCAGTCATTTTGTTACTGTTACCAACTTATCAATATTTTCTAATTTAACGTCAACTTTATAATTATCATTACATGTATACTGCTTCTCGATTTCCTATTTTGATATTTGTTGAAAGAGCGTTTTCAGGTTTGAAATTTATTCTCCGAGACAGCAGAAGTAATCTCAGTGAAACCACGTTAGAAGATATATTAATAATTAGAGGCAATTTTCATATGTTAAATAAATAATATATTTTTTACATAATTATTGCAAGGCCAAGTGCACGATGTGAGAGTCAAACGACGAATGTGGGTAATCATGAACCTAGTTGTCAAATGCGATTTTGATAATGGATAACAATGCCAATGCTCGCCGCTCTTATCGTACCTGCTGTTTGTATCAATTCACATAGTGTACCAATTAAAAAAAGAATAAAATCTTCTAAATTTTGATAGAATTACACTTTTTGTTTATGATAGAATTATATTTTTAGTACAAATAAGAATATACATAAAATGAAATTATTCATTTGGAACTGAAACGAAAACAGTCATTTTTGGCGGAGCGAAAACCGGAACTGAACCGATATTAATTTTTTAGTTGAACCGGAACAAAAAAAATTACGGTTCGAAGCCCTGATTGAAATATTTAAAAAAAAATTTTTTTTTTTTTAAATTAAGTAGAAACGTCAATTAATATAAAAAATTGGCATTTATGCTAACACTTATCAGATCTAGGATTATGGAGTGTTCATGTAAACAATCCTAAATAAAATATGTTGCTTGTAAAGAAAGTAACATACTTTGCAAGTTGATATGCCACAAATCAACAACTCGTTTCAATAAAAATGAATGCCTATTATGATTTACTAATGACATTCACTAAAAGTGTTTAAAATTTCACTAGGCCTATAAATCCTGCTGGCTCTACTGTCAGCACCTCCAGCAGAAGAGTCTCCGAGTGAGCCTAAAACTTCTAGTCAAGTGAGAGCCTTTCCTCTGCCACCAACACGAGACTCTTCGCATCTCTCAGAATGCAATGTTGATTAATGTTTATTACTCTAAGGTTTTGTTTATAATGTTTATTTTATTAATAAGCACTGACATGTTTAAGTAAATACGCATACTGTTGAAATTTTTGTCTTAAATGTGTGAAGTGTAAATACTGTTTACATATTTAAAACATTCGTGTACCCGCATACACGAAAATTCCTGGGACCAAATCGTACTTCGCGGTTTTTCAGAAGGTTCCGGTCCTCCATTAACTGCAAAAAATGAGGGATCACTGTATAAAAATATTTACAAATAATAGAAATAAAAATATTCAAAGCTGTAATGAAAATGAGCAAGTGTATCTTTCAAATGTAACACAATATGGAAAAATTCATCAATATACGTGAATTTCAGATTAGTTTTGATAATTTCAGGCTTGCAACTGCTGAAGTACTTTAAAAAAGGTAAAAAAAAGTGACAAATAATTCAGAATAAGTGACTAAACATTGAAAAAAAGCGATTTTTTTTTTCTCCTCTTGATTACAGATGCTATTATTAAGATTTTTCTATTTATTTCAACTCTAAATCAAATGATTCATGCAAGACATGTTTTTAGCGTCAAATACAAAAGAGGTTAAAAATTTTGTTTAACACAACTCGACATTGCTTTCTATTCAAGAAAATCTGTAAATTAGATTTGAATTCATACAATTCATTAATTTTATAATCACAATTTTCTGCATTTATTAATGACGTTTTGAAATATGTACATTGCTAGATTAGAGTAAACAAAAATTGTGAAGAAATGTGTGCTTTGACGTAAATTACTTTAATGTATTAAATGTACATTTCAGTACCAATATAGATTTCAGGAACTTCTTTAAGACTTTTTAAAATCACTCAATTCTGGAAACCATATGACTAATTACATTTTAATAAAAAAAAATACGATTAGAGCATCTCATGTTTGGTCTTTTATTAAAATATTTTGTAATTAATTCAGATTTTCTTTTTTCGATAACAGACTTTAGCTGTGATACACCTTGAAAAAAGCAACTAAAAGTGACTGTTTACTTAAAAAAGTGACTAAAGGTGAGAAAAGTGATGGAATTGCAAGCCTGTAATTTAGAGTAGAATGTGAAACTGCTGGTAAAAATAGTTTAAACGACTTCAAATATAACTAAATATAATATTGTACAGAGCATATTAATGATCAAAACAAAGGAGATACATATTTTTGAACTTCTTTTATAATACTAAAACACGAGTATATATAGATTGTTTACAATTTTTATATAAATCATGATCTGAGAAAAAGACCATCATTTTTGCTTTGGATTATTGTTGTCTTTAACTAAGATTATTTGTCAGTATTTATTCTTATTAAATTTCTCTTTTGAAAAAACAGTAACTCTAGGGCTTAAAACCAAAATTTCTTTTTATGTCTTCATTTTAATAAACATCTTATGATCCCAATAAATAACTGTAATCCCACTAGTTCATCCATTGAATGTAATCTTTAAGTAAATCATCAATTATACTTTTAAATTTAGGACAAGATAACATAATTCCCACTTTATTAAATTCCTATTTTGGCACCTTCAATTTAAATTAAAATAGTAACTTGAAAGTTGCAGGCTTGCAATTCTATCACTTTTCTCACCTTTAGTCACTTTTTTTACAATTGATCACTTTTGGTCACTTTTTTCATGGTGTATCACAGCAAAAGTCTGTCGATGAAAAAAGAAAATCTGAATTAATAATAAAATATTTTAATAAAAGACCAAAAATGGGATGCTCTAATCTTATTTTTCTTATTAAAATGTAATTAGTCATATGGTTTCCAGAACTGAGTTATTTTAAAAAGTCGTGAAGAAGTTCTTGAAATCTACATTTGTACTGAAATGTACATTAAATACATTAAAGTAGTAACTTACGTCAAAGCACACATTTCTCTTTTTCTTCACAATTTTTGTTTAGATACTCTAATATAGCTATGTACATATTTAAACATTATTAATATATGCAGAAAATTATGATTATAAAATTAATGTATTTTATGTATTCAAATCTAATTTATAGATTTTCTTGAATAAAAAGCAATGTGGAGTTGTATAAAAATTTTTTTTATCTTTTTGTATTTGAACGGTCTTGCATGAATAATTTGATTTAGAGTTAAAATAAATAGAAAAATCTTAAGAATAGCATTTGTAATGAAGAGGAGAAAAATCGCTTTTTTTTTCAATGTTTAGTCACTTATTCTGTATTATTTGTCACTTTTCTCACCTTTTTGAAAGTACCTCAGCAGTGTGAACTTATACCAATATTCCTTATGCAAATACATTTCAATATGATTACATAATCCATGATAACTAATTTTTATAAGATCTTAAAAATAAGAAATAACTGTCTCAATTATTCCTTTGCAAATCATTAACTTACCATTTCGTATGGGGCAGTTTGAAAAATGGATATTATGCAATGGAACTAATATTAAAAATTTTATTTACAAGATCTGTAAGTAGTATTTATTCTACAATGTATATTACATTACAGCTATTTACGGTGGGTAATATTATAATAATATGAAATATCAAAATAGTTACTTAATAAAAATCTTAAGTATTTAACAAATATATCAGTTGTCTCTAAGAAAATATTATGTAAAATCTTAATGTTAAGTTACAGATGAAAGTGGCATAAATTTTTAGTTAATCTAAAAAAATTCCTGGATTCTACAATTAATTTACAGATTTCTAATTTCTCATTCGTTTATTATTCTATATTCGTGAAATATCGTTAGCAAACAGAACAAACATAATAAAAGTGCAAAATATATCTACTCCAAAATACATTAAAAGTTCTTAAAATTTGATAACTTATATCATTTTTACGATATGATCATTGAAAAAACACTTGTACGATAAAAGTTAAAAATTCCATTACTACAAACTTGAAAATATTGGACACATAGACTAAACCGAAAAGACAACCAACTTCGGCCTAGATTTGCGCGCCCTCGGTGTCAGACCATCTGAACTAATTGGCGCTTTGGCAGTGGTCTGGGACCTTGGCGATGGTCTGCTGCTATATCTTAACATTGAATGCCCTAATCCGTTGGCGATTCTAAACGGTTACCAGAAATCTTTCCCTGTTGTCGTTTTGGACTTGGAAAATTTTGAGACTGAAAGCGATTGTGCTTTGTACATTAATAAAATCAACCGAAAGTAAGGATTTGAATTACTTATATTAACACTTTATTGTGAATGTTATTTACATGTTAACTATTAACTGACCTTTTTTTATTTTCCAGCATTTTTGTTTTAAAAAGCTGAAGAATTTCATTTCTTTTTGTTTGCGAATGTTCTAACGGATATTTTAAAATTACTTTTTCTGCTACATTTTACTACTGTATTTGCATGCTTTGCTAATAAGTACCCTTTTTTTATAGCATTTTTGTTTGAAAAATAATTCCTATAAATATTAATTAAGACCTTCGGCCAATATTTAAATCCAGTCAACCGAATTTAACGGTTTGAATTATTACCACTTTATTGCGAATATTATTTACATGGTTTGCAAAAAACTGGTATTCCTTTTTAATTTTCTAGGCTTTTTATTTGAAAAATCAACAAAATTTCATTACTTTTGTTAGCAAATGTTCTAACGGATATTTTAAAATTTCTTAAAATTATACATTTTGTTGTTATTTTTTGTATCTGTGTTTTGCTAATAACTGATTTTTTTCATGACATTTTTGTTTGTAAATATTAGAAAAATTTTATTAATTTCTGTTTATCGGATGTATATCTGTCAAACGTACATTTTAATTTGAGTTTTTATATTTTATTATTCTTACCGCTAATTTATTTAAATTTAAATGATTTGTTTTCTTTTAGCTGTTTTATGAAGTAGTTTATTAGGGTTGTAATACAGGGGAAAGGGATTTATAAACTTTTTTATGCTCTTTCTATTTGTTTCTTTTAATATTTTCAGCTGTTGGATCTGTGTTATTTGGATTAAATTATATAGAAGAAATGTATGATCTTTAAATCTTCAGAGGTAAGCAGTTTAAAATTCACATTTAATAAATTTTTATACCAAGCTAAAACTTAAAAAATTCTATGGCATTTTTATAAAAAAAATTTTACACTTAAAATTATTTCTGTGTAATATGTGGCATAAAATATTTATAATAAAGTAGATTTTTTTAATGTGAATGATTTATGTACAAAGTGCTATTGGCAATTCCATTCTCTGCAAGTATTTAAATTAAGTGTTTTTCCTCTATATCAGCCCAGTTATTTTCAAATATAAATTTTTAAAGTATACATTTTTTTCTGTTATATTAATCTTGCCCTTTATATACATTCAAACATACCTTTCACAGAAAACGGATGAATCATATTTGCTATAATTCACCTGGATAATATAAATAAATCACCTGACCAGTAAAATAATTTATTTATGGTTAAAATACTTATTTATGTAATTTATTTTATGGTCCTTAGCTTCAGAGACATTGAGTTAGTTTATTTTTTACTCTGTGCAAGTTAATATTCAGAATCAGTATTTCATCATCCATGTATGTGACTAATGTTAAAGTTAACCAGCCGTAATACATTGTTTCTAAAAATTGATGCATTATTTTGTACTCTCTGACACCAATTTTGGTAAATAACAAATAATATACACTAATTCTAAAATTGGGGTTTTATCGTGAGAACTTGCTCACCAATGGAAAATAATTTTTATTCTACAATATTCTTTAATGGCAAGCTAAAATATTTTTAGATCAGTTTTATTTCAGTAATTAGTAAAAGTCTTTAGTTTCATTACTGTATACCAATATAATTAACTTCGTACATGTATGTATGTATATAATTATTTATATATATACATACATATATATTGTAACATTATTTTTTTAAACATTGAATGACTAAAAATAATTGCCTTAATATTTCAGTTGTTTATCATGTATGTGTAGTAACATATTCAAGTATAAGTTGTGAAACTTTAAAAAAGTTTGGTGTAATTAAATTCTTTTCTTGTACAATGCAATATCAACAAAAATCTCATTATAATACCTAGGTGTCAAAAGAATAGATTCGAAGTGAAATTGGAAGCTGTAGATACTAAATGCTGGAAAGAGTACATACTTAGGCAGCTAAGGCCTGCAAAGGGCTGTTGTGATCATAAAGAACAATGAAATGGAAAATCATGAAGGTAAATATAAATGTATTTCTGCTTTATAACTTAGTAAATATTTTTTATTCAAGATCAGTAGTTAATTAAGTTTTTATGATTAATAGTATGTAATAACTGAATTAAAGTATTGTATTAATTAAATCATTTTATTTGTGGGAATATAATTTAATGGAATAACAAATACAAGGAAAGAAAATTTATGAAACCAATTATTCAGCAGGACAACAATCATCTATAATTTTAAACTGAATTTGTAGTCATACTTGAATGAAATTTCTTAAACTTGAATGGGAATTAATGAAGTGTATAAGTATATGTTTTAATACATAACTTGATATGTTGTATATTTCTAGATTAATTAGCAATATAAAGAGAAAAATCTGTGGACTTTTCTTTCTCAATGTACTTTTAATTTTTCAAGTTATTAATGAAATTAGTTTAAATTTGGCTTGTATGTTGAGGAGCATAAATTAAATATACTTCAATATTTACGAGGCAAATTTAAACAAATTCAATATTAAAAACTTACAGCATAATTTAAAAGATATTTTTCAAGTAAAATGAAATTATATACAGCATTACTGATCTTTTTTATAGTATATTTATGTATGCAAGCAAACCTATGAATGTAAGATGTATATATGTATGTATTTTGTATGTGTGTATGTAATGAAATCACTTTTTTTTATGAAATTGATTGTTCACTGTACTTTAGATTAAGACTTTTGAACCCTCCATGCAAATAAATTCTGGCTCTATCACTGGTATCAGTAAAATAAGAAACCATTTTAAAGAATTTATTTGTCAGCTAAGAATAGCCTACCTCAGTTTTACTCTAGTTCATGGATGTGCTTTAGACTTTTAAACTAATTAGCATTTAAAGTTCCTTTTACTCTATGATTTAATAGAAGCATTGAGGATTAATGATTCATTTATCAAGGAGTCATTAATCCTCTTATGTCTATTGAAAAACTAGATAGCAATTATATTTATACATGTAATAAAAACTCTGTTAGTAATATTTCATCTCTAAAAAACTTATTAAACTTGAATTTATATGCATAAAAAGGGGGTAAATAATAAAGCATAAAGTTTTTGTGCAATTTATCTAATCCAGAATTGGAGATGAAATAATTTTAATGAAATTTTTGTGTTAATACTGCAATTTTATATTTATTAAAATTTATATCTGTAATTTCTTTGTTTTAGATTCAATGGAAAGAATGAAGAGAACTTATGAAATTTTGTGGATATAATAATCAATTTTGTACTTTTTTAAATATTATTATTATTGCAATAAAAAAATGTATTCAATTTTTGTTTTCTTAATAAAAAAAAAACACCATTTTTTATTTGAATTTTTATATTATCTGATAGCAAATAAAAATAGCAAAATAATGCCATATAGTTATTTTGATGTAAAAGCAGTAAGCTTTTAAACAATACACAGAATATTCTCAGAAATATTTCAATTTATTGAAAAGTGCAATGTTTAAAGATCAATTAAAAGGGTAAATTTCATAATTGATATTCAATCTCTGTACAAATAGTGTCAATATTAGATAAACATAATTAATCAAAGAAATTAGAATACTAAAGAATGCACATTTGTGAATTAATTATAAACTGATAAATTTGTATTAAATATATTCTATATAAGCTAACTATATAAAGTATATTAGAGATTTAACACAGAGCTACATAAAAGTATTCTAGAAAAGCAATTATGATTGGTTTTGTTTTTGATAGCTTAATTTCTAAAATAAAAAAAAAGGTATAAAAGCACCCCCACGCCAAAATTTTTTTTTTTCAAATTATTAAGAAAAAGTCGCCAAAAGAGCGATAAACATAATTATCAGGTAACCATGCTTTAGTTCCGATGGTCTGACACCGAGGGCGCTACTTTCTATGCGAGTCCCATGTTACAGAAGCGTATCGCTATTGCCTATGGGAGTTGACTGTCTGAGTGTATCTAGTCTGTGGAGCAGACGTTCGGTTCTATGGGGATCCGATCCTGCTATTGTGAAAACTCCCTCATTGGGATTTATGCTTCTTATCGTTGAAGTATTGGTTTAGTTGGTTTTGCAATAAATATGATTAAGATACAGTCCGCTCTCTTCATTTGCTAGTTATGTTTTTTGACTTTCGTTTTTGGAACTGAGCTTCGGCGCCAACATTGGTCTCCTCGACTGCCGGAGTGATTTTAGAATTGTTTGAAATCATTGTTTATTATGGCTGAACTTACGGTTTTGAATCGAAAGCGTGGTGGACTCAAAGCACAATTGACAAAGATTGAAGGATTTGTGCTTGACGTCGAGAAAGCTGGTAAAGTTGATCCTACAGAATTAGAAGTCAAGTTTAATAAACTGAAGGATATAAATGCTCGTGTGAATGACTTAAGGACAGAATATTACAAACTTGTGAAAGATGAGGATATAGATTTCGTAGAAGACAGTTTGGAAGAAATCGAAACAGAAAGCTCGAAAATCGAAGTAAGTCTTATTAAGCTTTCTAAGTCTTTAAATAAAACTGATGATATTACTGGTGTAACTAAAGTAAATATTAAGTTGCCAGAAATTTCACTACCCAAATTTTCGGGTAAAATTGAAGAATGGAGTATTTTCAAAAAACAATTTTCATTGTTAGTTGCAAGTAATAATCAGCTGTCAGAAGCTCACAAATTACATTATTTACAATCATGTTTAATTGGAAATGCAAAGCAATTACAAAATATTGATGATTCTTTTGATTCACTCTTTAAGGCTCTTGAAGCTAGATTTGAAAATAAAAGACTAATAGTAAATACGCATGTAAACGAATTACTTAATATTCAAAAATTACATAATGAAAATGCAAAAGACTTTCGCTTACTAATTGACAATATAGAGAAAATTTTGAGATCATTAAAATTAATGAAATTAGATTTGGATAAATTAAGCGAAGTATTTTTGATAAATATTGTTTTTAATAAATTGGACAAGGAATCTCAAAAACAATTTGAAATGTCATTAGATTCAAATGAGCTAGTAAAATGGGAGACTTTCCTTACATTTCTCCAAAAAAGATGCCAAATTTTAGAAAATATACAAAGCAAGAACAATTTTGCAAATCCTAAAATTAATTTTCATAGCAATAAATCTCGTGCATTAGTTTCAAAGGTTAAAACATCTACATTATGCTTTGTGTGCAAAAAATCTCATACGATCCAGAAGTGTGATGAGTTCATTAAATTAAACCCTCTAGAACGTTACGATCTGGTCAAAAAACATGCATTGTGTATAAACTGTTTCAGCCCAAGCCACAAACTTGCAATGTGCCACTCCAGAAACTGCAGCCTTTGTCACTTGAGACATCATGATTTGCTGCATAGACCAGATACCCGAAACATTCCCCTCGAAAAAGAAAATAAAAAAAGCGTTGAAGAGCCACCCCTCAGTGTCCAGTATCAAAGCAACTCTAGTGGGGGAGATGCAGAAAGTGGTGAGTCACCCGCCTGCCTCTTCTCGAAAACCAAAACAACAATTCTAGCAACCGCTATCGTGTGGGTTCAAAATATTTATGGGCAGTATGTCAAAGCAAAAGCTGTTCTGGACTCTGGAAGCCAATCTCATTTTGTCACTACCGATTTTATTAATCGTGCTTATTTAAGAAAAACAAGAATAAATGTTCCAGTTTCAGGTTTAGGTGGAACGATAACTACAATAAAATCACAGGCTTCCGCCATAATTTCTAATGGAAATGGTTCCTTTTCTGCATCTATAAACTTATTAGTGGTTCCTCGAATAACGGATATGGTTCCATCGAAAAAATTAGATTTGCATAATTTAGAAATACCTCCCCGTGGAATTCTTGCTGATCCAACATTTGACTGCCCTTCTAAAGTCGACATGCTCTTGGGCGCAGAAAAATATTTTGATATTTTAAGAGCAGAACAAATTCGTAGCTCAACAAATTCTCTTGTATTCCAAAACACTGTATTTGGTTATATAGCAAGCGGGAGTGTGGAAAACACTCATAATTCACTTAGTTATTGTGGGCTTGCTACTCAATATGAAAATATTGAAAGAGCAATAGAAAAATTTTGGATAATAGAAAATATTAATGAAGACAAACCTATTCTAAGTAAAGAAGAAGCATTTTGTGAGTCACATTTTAAAGAGACTCACAAACGAAATCAAGATGGAAGATTTATTGTTACTATGCCGATAAATAACGAAAAGTTAGGCGAATCAAAATCTTTAGCAAACCGTAGGCTAAATCAATTAACTAAGCGACTGGATAAAGACCCTAATATGAAAAATTTGTATCATGAATTTATATCAGAATATGAAAATTTGGACCATATGGAAAGGGTTAATGATGAAATTGATAATGAAATGACATACTACATGCCACATCACGGTGTGTACAAACCTGACAAATCGTCAACTCAACTTCGTGTAGTCTTCAATGCTAGTGCAGCTACTACCTTGGGTAATAGTTTAAATGATTTACTCCTTACAGGAGCTGTGCGTGAAGACATATTTGAAATAATGGTCAGGTTTCGAGAATTCAAATTCGCATTTTCTGTGGACATAAAAAAATGTACCGTCAGATATTAATTGACGAATCTCAAAGAGATTTACTACGAATTTTGTGGAAAACTAGCCTAGATGAGCCTCCTGTGACATTTAGGCTCAAAACTGTTACTTACGGTACAAAGAGTGCTCCATTTTTGGCCATACGCACATTGATACAATTAGCGGAAGATAATTCGAAAACTTTTCCATTAGCTGCTGAGGCCGTATTAAACAATTCTTACATGGACGATATAGTAGCAGGAGCAAAGGATTTAAAAACTGCTAAAGAGCTCCAAACACAACTCATAGAGATGATGCAAAGCTGCAAAATGCACCTTCATAAATGGCATTCTAATTCCTGTGAACTTTTAAATTCTTCTTCAAACCAACATCATGAACATTACTTCACGTCAGATTTAGATCACACTGTTAAAACATTAGGAACAATTTGGAAGTCTCAAGAAGATAAATTTTGTTTCAAGGTAGAAATAATTGAAAAGACGATTTATACAAAACGTGATGTTTTATCCACCATAGCTAGATTATACGATCCTCTTGGTTTCATTGGCCCAGTTATAGCTAAAGCGAAGATTTTTCTTCAGAAATTATGGATAGCAAAATTAAATTGGGATGATCCCTTGCCTGGGAAACTCTCTTCAGAATGGCTACAATTTGTATCCGAGTTGAAACATGTGGAAGAAATTAAGATAAACAGATACGTTTTGCTGGACAATGCAGTTAAATTCATACTTCGAGGATTTTCAGACGCTTCAGAATCTGCATATGGAGCAGTTGTGTATTTAGAAAGCAAAACTACGAACTCTGTGGCATCTCATCTTATAGCTAGTAAGTCTCGTGTTTCTCCTCTTAAAGTTATCTCAATACCGAGGCTAGAACTCTGTGCTTGCCTATTGCTTTCACAACTTGTAACCAAGGTGTGTGCATCTTTGAAAACACCAATTGATGAAGTAATTCTATATTCCGACTCTACAATAGCTTTGGAATGGATCAAGACAGAACCTCATAAATTAAAATGTTTCGTCGGTAACAGAGTTTCCAAGATCCAAGCGCTAACAGGTTCCTACCAGTGGAGACATGTCTCGTCGAGTGACAACCCAGCTGATAGTGTATCCCGCGGACTTTTCCCGAAGGACCTGGTTCGAAACAAGATGTGGTGGTATGGCCCCTCTATCCATACGGACAGTGTGCTTCCAGCCAGACCTTTACCTTCTGAGGACATTCAAAAGAACATAGACAGTGAAATGAAGAAGCCTTCTAATGAAATTTTATCATTAGCTGTCACAACCAATACCTTTTTAACTGATTTTCTTAATCTCACTAATAATTATCTTAAATTAATTAGAGTTTTAAGTTTTATTTTTAGATTCCTTAGGAAGTGTAGGAAGGAAACATCAAAAGTGGGACCCCTTGATGTTGAGGAGCTGAATAGTTCCGAACGGTTCTTAATCAAATATGTTCAGAATGAGCAATTCCCAAAAGAAGTAAGAAGTTTAAGAACCTTAGGTGAAATCCCTGCTACGAGTCAGGTAAAACTGTTAAACCCTTTTCTTGATGAGAATGGATTATTACGAATAAATGGTAGACTAGGACATAGTGACTTAAATGTTAACAAAAAATTCCCCATTATTTTGCCTTCCAAACATAAATTAACATATTTAATTGTTAATTATTATCATCATAAGTATCTACATGTCGGCCCTCAAGGCTTGTTACATCACATTAGAGATAAATTCTGGATCATAAATGGACGTAGCATATGTCGTAAAGTAGTTCACGAGTGCATAACTTGTTACAAAGTAAATCCAGTAACTGCACAACAAATAATGGGTTATTTACCCAAAGAACGTATAACTAAAAATTTTCCCTTCCTTATCTCAGGAGTAGATTTTTGCGGCCCATTTTACATTAAATATCGTAACCAGAGAAAAGGCACTTTAAACAAAATTTACGTTTGCATTTTTATTTGCTTTGCAACAAAAGCCATGCATTTAGATATAGTCACTGATTTGACTTCTGCGGCATTTATTGCAACCCTCAAAAGATTTATAGCTAGAAGAGGTAAATGCGCTAAATTGGTCACTGACAATGCAACTAATTTCATAGGTGCAAATATTGAAATTAAGAGGTTACATAAATTAGTTTCTCGGCCTGATGACACTCTTTCCGGTTACCTATCATCTGAAAATATCGATTGGAAGTTCCTTCCCCCTCGGGCTCCAAATTTCGGAGGTTTATGGGAAGCTGGTGTTAAATCTATAAAATATCACCTTAAACGGGTTGTGGGAAATTCTAAATTAACTTACGAGGAATTTTTAACAGTTGTCATACAAGTCGAAGGTATCCTAAATTCAAGACCACTTATCCCACTTTCATCTGATTTAGACGACTTAGATGTTTTAACTCCCGCCCATTTCCTAGTAGGGAGGCCTATAAATTCTCTAGTAGAACCTAACATCTCGACCATTGAGGATAACAAATTAACATCATGGCAAAAAACGACAAAATTGACTCAACAAATTTGGAAAAAATGGACGAATAGCTACTTAAATACTTTACAACAAAGAACTAAATGGTATCTGAACAAAGATAATGTAAAAATAGGAGATTTAGTAATAATAAAAGAGGATAATATTGCTATGTGTGATTGGCCACTTGGTCGAATTACAGAAGTATTTTTGGGTCCAGATAACAAGGTTCGTGTAGTCCTGATTAAAACCCAACGAGGTATTTATAAAAGGCCCATATCAAAAATTTGTTTGCTTCCAAATAAGGAATTTGAATATTAATTATCATTACATTTGGATGTAAAGTTACTATTTTGTTTGTAAATATTGTATATAACTGTTGTATATAATTTAAATGTTAACTGTGTAAATGTGTATTTTTTTATATTTTAGATTTGTTCGTAAAAATTGTTGTGTACATGTATTCAGTGTTGTAAAAAAAGAAAAAAATGTTAATCATGTTTTGCATATCATAGACATGCAACGTGGGGCGGCATGTTCGAGCCCCTGCGTTGCAAGCTCTTGTTTGTATTTTGAGCGCCATCTAGCGAGAATTGTCGCTAGTAGGTGTAGTCGCTAGTTGGTCGTCACCTAGAGCAGACGTTCGGTTCTATGGGGATCCGATCCTGCTATTGTGAAAACTCCCTCCTGGGGATTTAGTTATGCTTCTTATCGTTGAAGTATTGGTTTAGTTGGTTTTGCAATAAATATGATTAAGATACAGTCCGCTCTCGTTCATTTGCTAGTTATGTTTTTTTTTGACTTTCGTATTTGGAACTGAGCTTCGGCGCGCCAACATTATGTACACACAAAATTTATAAATGAAACCACCGAATATCGTAAATCACTAATACAATATATATATCAAGTTTAAATTTAAAGACTTTCCAATATTACCACTGAATTTCAACATGAATTTTAAAATCAAATGCAATCAATAATTATTAAAACAATTTCGCTTAGAAACGGTAAATAGAAAAATTAATTGAAAGTCCTGCTGTTTGATTGTTCACAAAATTAAGTTTCTTGATTCTTGTTTACGCATAATTTGCACAGCAGAATAAACAAAAATTATTAAAATTTTTACACTGTTAAAATAAAAATAAACAAAATAATTCTTAAATCACTTCTTTAGTATTATCAATCAAATGAGAGAAACAATCATAAACATTTTTTTAAGAATTATTACAT
>CM063499.1:93023165-93081870 GCA_032207245.1 Pardosa pseudoannulata | reverse complement strand
TTAAGCATCTACACAAATAGAAAAGGCTGCTCTTCAAATGAAGAAGTGATTCAATGCAAGGCCACAGAAAATAGTGACCCACATCCAAAAATGATATTCGGGTCGGAAGAGAGGACAATTGGATGAAGGCTGATATTATAATCTCTCTATATATAAGACGCATTTGTTGTCTGTTTGTCTGCTCCCTTATAACTCAAGATCCAGACAACCAAATAACGTGAAATTTGGTACACGTACACAATCCAATCACACATATCATAAGTTGGTGCTCCAATAATGCTAATCCGAAATATGGATGCACCCAGGTTATGCAACGGCAAAAGTTTAATTGTGAAAAAGCAGATGCAACATATCATTCAAGCCACAGTACTCACAGAGTGTGGTAAGGGTGGGGACGTCAATTTAAGAGAATACAGTTCCCTTAGAAACTGTGCTTTACCATGACAATCAACAAGTCACAGGGCCAGTCTCTTGGGATTGCTGGTATAGACTTGCAGACACCATGCTTTTCTCATCAACAGTTGTATGGGGTGGCAAAGAGGAACACACTCCAAATGGAATTGCCAAAAATGTTGTCTAACACATTGCTTTCAGATAAATGTACCCTTTTATTGCATGCAAATAAACAGCTTTGTACGCTTCTACAGAAAACCTTATTTTAAACCCGGGAAAAGCCGAGTACTTGCAGCTTGTTTTGACAGAGGCTGCAGCCTGGATAATACATAGAAAAGAAAAGAAACTTACAGCCTGTTCACACTGTAAAGAAGTGGGAGTCACAAAATTGCAGAACTGAGGAGCCGCAATTCCGCTACAGCAATACTTTTCCAAACGGCTCCATAATCTGCAAGAAAAGAACTCTTATCAAACTTCTTTTTCATTAAAAATCGACAGAAAATTCAAAACAAAAAATCTATGTAATGTTCAAATAGATCACCATAAAAAATTTTGCACTCCAATCACTGTAAAACGCTATACCAACCTTCAAACATTTTTTGCCACAGTATCTACAATATATTTACCTGTTAAGCTGAGAATTTAAAAATATCTATCTAAAATTCTCCTTTTTAAATCTAATTTCTTAGCCATAAAATGACAGATGAAAGAGGGTTCTCTGACTTTACATAATTTTTTTAATCCATTTCTCCAAATTAAAGCCAAAATAACTGCTCATTTTCTGTTCCTACTTTCCAGAAAGATGTTCATCTATAGCCTCGGTTACATGAGCCAAAAGCCATTAACTGTACTCCCTTTTCAAGAATTATCCCTAAATAGGGAAAAATTGAGGGGTAGAAAGAGCCCACCTTTCTACCCAGGTAATTGCAGAGTTTACTCTCCTTTCCCATCATCCTTTGCACTTGTATACTATTTATTACAAAATGGCTGACTCCGCTGCTGCTGAAGGTGTAATAATAATGGAGCGCTGGTCCAAAAAGGAAACTTTGGATTTAGCGGATTTGCACCAACATTTCGTAATCAACAATTTGATGATACATTCCGAGATAACGACACGTATAAAAAAATAGCTGAGGATCTGGAGAAAAAAATGTGTGCATAAAAATTACACGCAAATTTAAAATAGAATAAAATTTTTGAAGAAGAGTATTGTGATACTAGAAGAAGTATCGTAATTAATATCTAAGTAATAAGGTTGAATAATACCTTAAAACTTTTTTATAATGTATGTTGACACAGATGGGACATTTCAGTTTTTGTGGTGTAGCTGTAGGATGTGGTCTTACAAGCTTGAGTGTAACAGGAATATTAAAAGAAGATAAAATATAATACAACTTGTTCTGTTGTACACATTCTATTGTTTTCAGAAGTCTTTTAATAGGCATTTAAAATAATTTTACTCTGTTAATTATAAGAAAT
The DNA here is from genome assembly GCA_032207245.1 of Pardosa pseudoannulata. NCBI lineage: Eukaryota > Metazoa > Arthropoda > Arachnida > Araneae > Lycosidae > Pardosa > Pardosa pseudoannulata. The sequence continues at coordinate 93,079,998 of CM063499.1, read as the reverse complement.
AAGAACAAATTTGGAACTGGCTTAATTATATAGTGGTAATATCTACTCTTACAAAATTTTATAAATTTATCTTATTTCTGATAATTTAATAACACTTTCTAATAAATGAGTATTTGATGATTTATAACAAAGTAAAGGTTACAAAACTTTTAGTCAAGCTACTGTATATTTCAAGTATCATTTTATAAATGTAAACCCAAAAAGATATTTCATCTGAGTCATTAGCTCCTCCCCTATCATCTGCTCCCCCCCAAAAATGTCCTTTTCCATTAAGGATAATTTAGATTTTCAAAAACACAAAATCCCATTCTTTACAAAGGAATACTTGATTTGTGTAATCTTAATCTTTATTTCTATTACTTTAAATTGTTTCAATAACAAAAAACAATTTTTATGCTTTCAGAAATAAAATTAAACAAAAAGCTATTACATTTGTTACATTTATTCCACGCAATTTTTAAATAAATGTAACAAACTTAGAAATTACATATGTGCATTCATTTATTTCAACTCAGATACCTAGTATTACTATTGTTCTTTGAAGACAAATTTAGTATAATTTAATTTTTTTAGTAAAATAATATAAGAAAACAATTTTGTATTTTGTAAACAGTAGCTAGTCAGCGCTGAAGTAGTATAAGCACGGAATGATGGGATTACCTTCCCATATGATCACGTGACTTATAACGACAATCCCGGAGACATGGAGGTTAGAAGTAATTGAACACATAAATGGGTTTCTCCGACCCTCCAAGCATAATCCCTATACCCAGGTAAAATGAAGGGTACTTGACTGGCACATGTAAACTCCTCTTTGCCCTGCAAATCCGGGCAAATAAAATAATCACATATAAGATTAATAATTATACATGAATTGTTAGTATTGTACCCACTTCTGTCATGTGCTGTGACATAATTTTTTTTTTTTTTCTGCAAAATCATTCATTCAAAATCAGCTTGTTTTTACATGCTAATATATAATTATACAATGTAAGGTAAGTAATTATTGCATGAATACAAATCCACTTTCTACAAGAGAAAAAAGAGAGGAATAAAATGCAACAGAATAAATACTTACTGGGGTCCAATCAAGCCATGATAGTATCCAAAAAATACAATTGAGTTTGTCAGGTTTGTCGTATCCAAAAACCCATTTCCTATAGCAAAACCCTAAAAATTATACGAAACTTCAGTAGCACAGATGTTATGCAATTAAACTATTTTAAAATATTTTATAAATGAAGGTAACTAATATTTCCATATGTCAAGCATAAAAAAGCAAGAAATTAGAACAATATTGCACAATTATTTACTAATACCCAGAAAACTTCGGTAGGCTGGGTTTTTTTCTTCAAAAACCCATTTTTGCCAACCCTGGGGGAACTTTCTCACTTACCGACACAACAGCAATAAATCTTAGATGACTGTCGTTCTCCAACATCGATGCACTAAGATGAGCTACTCTCTTTCCCACCAACCGATTCAATGATGATTTTGTCGTTTTCGAACAACCGATATCATTTATCAGGTAGTTCTGTCGTTCCGCAAGTGTTATTCCTTTTTAATCGGTCTGACATTTTGAGAGCTATCGCTACTCAAACTGTTTGCTTTGGATTAATAAATTATACATTTTGTAATACAGTTGTTACATGACTTTATTTTTAAATTCATTATTAATATAACATTTAAAAACTTAGATTTCTTACACATTGACACTTTCTGCTCAGATTTTAATGTTATGTTATTCTCACTTGCTCGATCATAAAATGCAATTTTATCGTAGATTTGCTATTATTATTGTTTGAATTTCACATTTGTTATATTAAGTTTACATCTGCAATCATTAATAAGTTTATTTATCACATGCTGTTGCTTTTGAAAGCAAATTACTGAGTACATAAAATTTTGATTTAAGATTGTTTAATAAATTTAAGGAAGTAAAGTTACTAAAAAAAAATGATCTGGTAAATGTGTTCATAGTTAAAATTAAATAGATTTAAAAAGGGAAATGAAAAGGATAAAAATAATTACATAAAATTAGAAAAGAGCAATTAAAATTGAAAACATTTTTATTTGTATTTTTTTAATATATTATTGTTTCAAACAAAAATCTTTTTAATTATTGTAAGAGATGCCAGAATTTTAGCAGATTTATAAGAGAGTTACAGAAAAAAAAATAGTAAAAAAACCACCAGGAATCGAACCCGAGGCAGAAAATGCTAGCACAACGCACTAACAATACACCAAAACGACTCACACGCTGTGTGTTAAATTGACCTTTTCACAAAAAAAGAGGCAGAGCCAAAAACTCACTAGCATACCACCGGTGGAAAGAATATAAGAAATTGGTGCCTAGTATTAGCATCCAATGTTTTTAAAATATGTGCAATGAAACAGAGTTAAAATTTACTTTTCTAACAAGAATTATTGTACTAAGTCTATAAAAGTTACTACTTCAGTTATTATAAAACTTGTGTGAGCTTACCACCACCTTTAAATTAAACGATATCCACGGAAAAATTGTTTTCGAGACGACAGGATACCATTTTGTCATTGCATTATTTACCAGCTGTACAGACGTTATCATGTCGGTAAGTGGGAAAATGCTCTGATCCATAAGGCTGTTAATTTAAACCAACATATTTGTAAAAGCTGCCAGTTTATGTAACACATTTTTCCAAACTGTAAACAAAAAAATACCATACCTTGAAGTTTATATTAGCAGGCCCCGTTAAAACTCTGACAGATAGTGTTGGAATGTATATGCCTCCATAGCTTTCGCCAGTTATGTAGAAATCATTCTTTTTAAACTCTGGGAATTTTTGAAAAAAGTGTTGAAGTGCTACATAATTGTCATAGGAAGTGGTATCGTCATCAGTATCATAGTTTTTACTAGAAGAATATGAAAATCCAACACCTGCAGGTGCTTCTAAAAAGATAACATTTGCTTCCTAAAAATGAAAGAAATATTTTGAAAATCAAAACAATTTATATACAGCACAAATCAGGTAACTTTAAACATTTCCTGGGGTGTCCAAGGAAAATCTATAAACATAAATTATGTATAAGTCTTTTTATTGTTTACTAGCTGCGATAACTTTTATTCATGCCTAATATTGATACTTACTATGGTTAGAATTTACAATAGCTAAAAATTGATAAATACTGCTTTTGTCCTTTCAATTTGAGTTTAAGAAATACAGTGAAACCTCTCTGAGTGACCACCCCTCCGTACTGTGAATATTTGGCCGGTTAGAGGAGTTGGCCGCTCTGAAGGGTTTTATTTACTATTATAAGATAATTACTATAATGCGTAATATAAACAAGTCTGACACATATTCCTTATGTAAATGAAATTTAAATGTTATCTAAAGAGAAAATAGTACTTTATTTCACGCTTCTTTACATTTTTTTAAAAAAAGGCTACAATTTGTTTTCTGTTTGTTCTGTAGTCTTCGTACTCCTTCAAAATCAAATTCTTTTCTTTAATGACTTTGTTGATTTCCAGTTAAATAATTTAGCTAACTTTCTTTGCCATTCTTACATTTATGCAGAACTTCAATGCTCGGCTCGATATTTAGAAAAACACATTTAGACATCATTGCAACTCAGATCACTGACCAACTAATGAAATTAAATTAAACTGATGTGAATGACATTTTTGCTGACAGAGGTGCCATTCTTCCTTAACTTCCAAACAAAGGCCCCAGGAAACCTTCAATGCTTGATTGTCCAGTTCCACCCTCAGTTTCTATGGATGGTGCAATAGGGATTCCCTATCTGAAGGTGTGAGAAGAATACAAAAGAGATAACAGATTTAATCTTTCTTAGAAAGGGGGGGACTGTGGGAATGGACTTCTCAAGTTATTCCTCTGTCTTATATCCGACTATAAACCTGACCTTGAGTTTCTTTGCTCCAAATTAAAGCCTGGAGTGAGTAGAATTTCCGGAAAAATGAAAGGGGCCATCCCACTTGGTGGCCGTTTAGAGGGGGTCGGGTGGCCGCTGATACAGGTTATTTTGCATTCCCCTTTACATACCTATGTGGATTGTTTAAATTGTTCTTTATTTGTCAAATCCAATGCCACTAAGTCCAAGAAAGATACTGTTCTGTCATCACAAAAATAGGTACAGATGGAAGCTTTCCACTTCAAAAATCCAGCCAATTGTCCATTTGACTCTCTGGAAAATGGTTCATAGTCCTGTCAACTCCAAGTGTTTGCAAGTCTGAAAATGTATAAAGAGAATGGATGCAATCCTTTTGAGGGCAGATACCAAAGAGTAAGGTATTGCAACCACAGGGCTATTGTGCACAAACGCAAGAGAAAAGATTTAAGAGTGGAGGGTATCCTCTTGAAGGGATCCTGTACAGTGGCCAGAAGAAGGTTACCGAGCATCAATCCTCTCTGCTGTGCCATTTACCATGCTGAAATATTAAAGAATGCAGGTCCTCATAGATCCAGTTAAGGATTGCATTCCATTACTGGACACCCAGTAGAGATTGAAGAACCTCAAAGCAGAGACCACATTAAGATTAGAAGGGTTACCAGAAGAAATAGAAATGATAGCACAACTTAGATTGCATAGCAGTATATTCTCTAACAACTGGATACCGTCAAAGGAGAATAGAAAGTCCAAACAAGAATGAGTTTGGACAGCCAAACGCTAACAACATAGTCTCTCATTTGTCAGTATTGGACAAATGAGAGACAATGTATTACACACCAGGATGAGTTTCAGATGAATTATCATGTGTGTGGCATATACACAGCTTATCTATCAAAAATTATGGCAGATATAAATAGGAATCTTTATTTTAGTGGATGTATTGCCATAAGAACCAAATTCACATGTGAGGCCCTGAAAGCAACCTAAATCACTAAATTATAAATAATGGTAGATAATAGAAAATGGATGACATCATTTATATCTGAAAAAGGAAATATTATTCCAAAAAAAAAAAAACCATTTTAATAGCTTCCTCCATAAGATGCTGACTTTCCCCTCAATAGATGTGTAGTGCATTCATTTACTTTTAAAATATGTTTTAGTGGACTTGTAAAGTTTCAACCCCTTTGGACTGAGTTATTGGTATTGCTAAAGGAATTATATTTAAATTTGTGATACTAGACAGAGTTTGATTCAGTCGACCCATTCGAATTCCTTGAACAGGGTGATATTTGGATTTCCCACACATGAGGGGCATGACACAGTCAACGATGCTGGAAAATAAATGGTAGTAGAATTTGATTTCAATATTGCAAAACTAGAAATATTTATCAAAGCTTTGTCTTTAATTATAAAAGGAAAACCTGTTTCTTATTATTACATACTCAGACTTGCATTTATTATGAACAAAATAAAAAAAATAGTTGATTTATTAGATTTTTACCAATAATCTATGAGCAAGTTCCTTATTAAAACTGTAATGAGAGAACTTTAAATGAAAATTGTTTTCATTTAAAATATATTCTGCTAAATATAATAACAGCATCTTCCCTTTCTCAAGATATTCTTGGTCAAATTAATAATGTAAACAAAATTAAACTGAGTCTTATCAAAGAAAATATTGGATCACTAAAGAACTTCAATTGAATTATTTACTAGGATACATCTTCAAGCAGAGTTGCAAAAAACCCAGGTTTTTTAAGAAAAACCCAACCCGGGTGGGTTTTTCTGGATCTTACTGGGCTTTTCTGGGTTTTATTGGGGTCTGTTTTTAAGAGGAGAGTTCAGGGGAAGTACCATATTTTAGAAAAGATTAAATTGCTAAAACTGATTAATTTTTATTAATTAATATTCAAGAAATTATAGTTTAATTAATACAAATAAATCAGTGTAACAGCTATAAAAAAGTTTATTCTGACATCACAACACAAAATGTTATATATTGACATATACCACCTGTTTGAATGTTATTTTAACAAAGGATTACTTATTATCTCTATTCTTTCATCCCTTAAAAAAGAATAAACAGATGGTTAATTCCCCTCATGAATTATAAGTTAAAATACCCCAAAATATTTAATGCTGATGTCATTAAAAATTTTAGAGCATCACAGTGGTGGAAACTAATTGAAATGTGTGTTAGGGATGGAGATGTGATAGATTTTTGCCGCTTTATGGTCGCCCTAAACAAGTGCCTCACAGGAGCGAGTGTTCTCTACATGTGGGTTGGTTTGGTCGAAACTTAGAAACAGATTAGGAATACAAAAAGCATTCAAGTTTGTATTTTACACATGAAACCTTTGCCTTTTTCTTTATGGATTTCACAGAAAATTTTATTTTCCAAATTGTTACGTTGGATTTACCATAGATTTGCAAATATTTTTCTGGATTTTGATAGCAGGGTTCCCACTTTTTTTCCAGAACAAAAATGAAGGACTTTTTAAGGACTTTCTAAGGACCAAAGTAACTTTTTCTAAGGACCTACTTGAAATACACGACATAACGACATAAACCCTATCTCCTGAGGAACCTATTTTAATGATTATGAACCAGACAAGGCATGTTCAATAAATGCCCTACAATATTTCAGAATTAAGTTTTTAAAAATGCCTAAAAATTAATATAAGATAAATCTCTTTGACAAAAACTAATTTTGAAAAATGTACATCTAAACTTTTTTGAGTGATCAAACTAAAAATAAATTGTGAATAAAAACAATATTATAAACAGTACTTCCTGAGGGTTTAAAAATGACTGATATATATATTTATATGAGTTCATATATATATATATATATATATATATATATATATTAGATGATTATACCTGGTGTTGCCTGTGAAAGAAGAAAGTTTTAGACTTTTCTATTATATTCAATGCAAGGAAAATTAAACTTCCATAAGTAACTGAAATATCTACAAACCCCTGCTTCGTTTCATTAAACTCTGCATGACTGTTAGCTACTAGGAAAGGGCAGCTGACTTTATACTTTAAACTTTTTGAGTATACGAAAGATTATATATTTGTCATATAAGAAAACTGATAGGAAAATCGCATGAAATTGTGGATATCCTCGATAGAGAAATGGATCGCATTCCAATTTAAAAATTAAGTTTTTAAGGACCTTTGACAAAAATTAAGTAGTTTTAAGGACCCTTAAAAATGAAAACTAAAATTAAGGACTTTTAAGGACTGTGGGAACCCTGGATAAACTGTATATATATTTCCACAGAATAATTCTTTTAAATATCAAAGAGGGTAAAAATCTAAGATAACAGTTTCTGAAAATGAATATAAATATCACCAATTTTTAAAAAACCCACTTCAGAGTGGGTTTTTTGCAACCCTGTCTTCAAGTAATTAAAAGTATTTTTGTAGATGGTTCCAAGTACTAACATACAAGAGAAGGCATCAAACACTCAAAGCATATTCCTTTTTAATAAAGAATCTTACTGTATTCCAAGAAAATGAGTTATTGTATAACTTTTTTCCATCAGGGGTCACATGCAAGGGTCCCAGCTCACTGAGAAAACCATCGAGGGAACTGCATCCTGGTCCTCCATTCATCCACAAAACAACAGGATCCGTGGACGGAGATGTCTGACTTTCCACAAACCTACAATGATATTAGCATCAGTAAAATGCTTTACTTAATTTTGAACGACCTTCATTTCCTGCCTATAATCCACAGCACTGTATTAATCAATCCGCAGGTATGAATTTCATGACAGTTTCAAAGAAAAATAACGAATAACCTGCAGTGGTGTATAATTCACGGGTTAAACTTGCACTTTAATTTTATGCAATTCACAGAAATGAAAGGTACCCTAATTTCCTGCATATAATCTGCAGGTACGAATTTCGCGATATTTTCAGAGAAAAATATCGTATAATCCGCAGATTAAATTTCCATTTTAATCCCATGTGATCAGTTTTCAATGTATATGGAAAAAAGTATTATAGCTTTTAGTGTTAAAAAACTTAAATTTAAACTCTTTAATTAATGCTAACATTTTCTTTAAATTAAAAAAAAAAGTAATCTAATAAAGTGAAAATTTGGATAGACTTAAAAAATTTTATATTTAACCACAGTAAAAATAGAGTCAAAATATTTACATTAATGAGTACAGGAACGAAGCTACTAATAAATTATTCGAACCCATATTTAAATAAAAGAGATATTAAAATTTTGAATTCTTAAAATGCATTTTTTCATTTTATTTTAATATGGTTATTTGCGATCTGCATTAAAACTTTATACTGTAGTTATGGCGCCATCTGGCGAGCTAAAAGTGGAAAAAACGAATGCAACAAAATGCCGTTATTTTAGATTATACAAGTGTTATTTCTGGATAGAAATAAATATACAAAATGGATTATATTAATTTCATTGGGTATTTTTATCCAAACCGATGTGTCCTTGGCTGAAAAAAATTTTTAATCCTCATTAAAAAAAAATAAAAAAATTCTGTCTATATGAGCAAGTGCTGCCATCTATTATTCTTTATGAAAGATATTTGTAAATTTTATTATAAAAATCATTTTTATCAGCAGATAATACGCGGTGGCGTATAATACGCATTAGAAGGAAATTTAAACTTTTTTAACGTATAATCCGTTTATTATACGCCGGAAATTAGAGTATATAGAAAAAACATATCTTCTAGTGGAAAAAATTTAAACTCTTGTACTTATTGATAAGATTTTCTATAAGCTAAAAAAATAATTTAACAAAGTGAAGGTTAGGGCAGATTTGAACAATTTTATATCACACAACAGTAAGAATATATTATAAAATTTACATAAATTAGTACAGAAACAATAATGATACAAATAAGTTATTTCAATGCATGTTAAAATTAAAAAGAGGTTAAGATTCAGAATCCTTTGAATGCATTTTTGTATTTTAATTGAATATGGTTAATTGCAATCTATGTTACATTTTTAATCTGTGGTTATGGTACCATCTATCGAATGAAAGTGAAAAACGAATGGAGAATGCAGCAAAGTGCAACCATTCCTGATTTTACAGGTGTTGTTTCTTGATAGAAATAAATACACAAAATGGAAAACATTAATTTAATCACATATCTCCATTAATTTGCAAATAATGACTTAATTTGTTGTATTTCTTTTAATTTAAATAATAGTATTTACTCATTAATAATAAAAAAAATTATGTGTAAATAAGAGCAAGTACTGCTATATCTTGTACTGTATTTAGGAGAGACATTTATAAATTTTTTATTATAAAAATAAATTTTAACAGCATATAACAGATGAAAAGTTAGAAGAAATTTTTAAAGTTAAAGTAATTGTAACTAGTCAATCTATTGTCAATTTTCTCAATTTAATTGGGTTTTAGAAAAGCACAAAAGGATTTTAACTTAATGTCAATTTAGCAAAATAATATGTAGAATATTCATATAAAACACAAATGTGCTCAAAACACTCATTTTTCATTCAATACTGACTGAATTCTAAAATATACTGAGTATTTCTCATCCCTGAATAATAACTAGTACCCATTTTATGTAATGGACAAATGAAAGATAATAAGATTTATCTACACAATGAATGGTTGAGCAATTTAAATCACAATTTAAATCAGTTGATTTTTTTAAATCATTGATTTAAATCAGTTTTTAAAGGTTGAATTTTTAAAAGAAAACTGTTAGTAATAAGCACAATAAGAAAATATGGACAACCCAGAGTTGCTTCCAGATGGTTTCAGGAGGCTGCTACACCCTACCTGCTATTCATTTCTTCTCCCCTATCTCTTTCTTATCTCTCAGTCAAACGTTGTTTTCGTCTTTTGTATTAAAAAATGACTGGCACAGTAAAAATTTCATTATCATACCTTGAAAAGAATGCTCTGACTTTTTAAATATTAAGTGCCTCTAAAAAATAAAAACAAATACACCCAAAAATGTAATAAGTATTATCCCCCTCCTGCATTTATTTATTTATTTTTATGAACCTGGGAAAAATTGCCGTCCGGGGCTGCTTCTATCAAGAGAATTTTTTTCAACATATGTATCAGTGCAATCTAAACTTTGAAAGAGACTTGGAAACAATTGAGCAGCTAAACTTGTTTTTGTTTATAAATCATTTAACATTTAACCACTGACACAAAATAAAAAGTGGGTTGTAAAATTTTCATAAAAAATAAAAATTATTGGGATTACTTCGCCCTTAGTCTACCCTCATCTTTCTAATTATTCTATGGTTGAAGGAGTAAAATGTATAAATGAACATGAAGCATCCTTTATTTAAATTATGATATAGATAATTCAAACACGCAAAAAACCCTCTATTGCAAGTAATTATTTTCTCCTGATTTATGAATTATTCTTATATATTATACTTTTTTTTAGTTATATGTATTTTTTTATTATATATAAAAAAAAGAATTAATTGATTTAGACAACTAACTTAAATAATTTAATTTGCTTGTATAAAATATTATACTTAAATATATTTAAATTTCAAAAATTCTATTTAAATAAAAAAAATCTGATTTAAATCAAAAAATTCAGTTGTTTTTTTTTAATCATGATTTTTATCAACCCTGCAATTATTACTTTGTCTTAAAAAGAAAATGGACAACCAGCACCATTCGACTGCAATTCCATTTTCTAATGGACTGCTATTAACTCCCTGTATCTAGCAACTCTCCAGTAAAAATCAAAGAACTCCGGAATTTCAAGCTTGTTTTTTACATTTTTTCAAAATAAAAAAAAATTGGAGGGAAACTTCTTTAGGCACTCTATTTGTAATAAGGAATGTCATAATACAGCTTATTTTGGTTTAGATCTTTGGATCAATTATTCATGTAAAGCATTTTGAAAAAGGCTGATATGAATTTAAACAAAATTTAGATTCATTAAATGTTTATTTGGACAAGTTTAATTGGTGAAATCTTATTATTTTATCAAGTCCATGCACATGAGGCAAATTTTTATACATTAATATTTTGGATCATTTTATAATCTCCCAAAACACAGTTTTTGAAATTTTAGGGGGGGGGGGCATTTTTTATTTTAAAAAGGCTAAATGGTTAATATATGAAAATCTCTTTGATAACATTTCACTTCAGTTAATTCTACTTCAAAGAAGTTTCCTTTCTTTTGGTCAGGAGACCAAAAGAAAAAAAAAAAGATTAATGTAACATATGTATATGAAATAATCTACAAAAATTATTTATATAATATACAGAAACAATAACAATAATACAAAATATTGCTCACTGATCACTAAATATGCATAATATAAAATTAGTTAAATTAGCTAGCACTGAAATTGGGAAAACACAGAATTTAAACAACATTCCAACCTAAACAAACCCTTGATGTAGGTTGAAAAAAGAAATTATAAAATAACATGCAGTTCAATGAAACTAAATTAACATTACCAGTAATGTAGAAATTTTCCATTCGTAGCATTTAGATATCCCGAGTAATGCCTGAAATTTAGGGGAAAATCCAAGCCGGGTAACGATGTCACCTCATCGGGATGTTTTAAAGAGGCCGAAAGACACACAACAGAAAGTATTACAACTATCCGGAACATTATGACACTGAAAAAAAAATATAGATATAAATATATACAATATATGACTAAATTGTTAAAATTGGGTACTTTACAATTTTAATCTAATATAAAAGAATTCACCTCACCGATTAAAAGATCAAAGGAATAGTGTATAAAGACTCCTCTTTCGTCCAAATTTAAGAGAAATCTCTATAGATTAGATAATTAGAAGAACAATAACGTACTATCGGTCAGGCGACAAGTTTGATATCCTTATAAAAATTAAAAAAGAAAATAGATACCGTATCAATACCTAAACATAACAAATAGTTTTTTATTAATACAGTATTGATTTACATTTACAAACCTTTAGACTTTGAAATCGAACTTCAATAAAACTGTCAACTATGCATAAATATGATAACGCAGTCACAAGACTGAATATTTATAAACAAGATCCATCAATTCAATTGAACGAATCCAATTATACCGCTGCATGACTTTGTAGTCACATGAGTTTAAGAGTTTCTGCATAGTGAAACGATACCCAGCTATCGGCGCATGCTCACGAACGAGCTCAAGTGCAGGTTTATAGTAGTTGGCGCTATATCGCTGAAATTGGCGCATTCTTATTAATTTTACTTTTGAGATGGATAAAGGTTGTTATATTATCTTAATCGCTCAAGTTGGCCAACAATAATTCAATACAAAGCATGTTTAGGCAAAAATAAAAACAAAACTTGGATAAGAACTTAATGATTTTACAATTGGCAATCTTATAATTTAAATTTTTACAATTGTGCATAAGATAATTTTATTTTCTCAGTGATTTGCTCATTTTCATAATTTATAGCAAAAAATATTCTATACAAATCTTGCAATAAAATTAATTCTTAAATACATATTTTATATCTCATACAAAACATTTGTTGACAATAAAAAATATTCTTATTTACACGATTAATTATTTTTAATACAAACATTTGAAAATTATTTAATATATTTAAACTGATTTGTTGATTTAATATTTAAAGTATTCTATTTTATTTTTTTATGCAAATATATATTTATTTTAATCTCTTGATTAATATTTATTTATATTTATTAGTTTTGAAATTGATATAAATTTGCATAATGTCAATTTTGAACATAAACGAATTAAATACATAAATATAACAAGACCAGAATTCATAAAAATTATATAATTTCATTTTTGAACAACGTTAAAAAAAGTATCTTTTACTTTTTTTTTCTGTAGTCAATGAAGCAACTCTGTTAACGTATATTCACTTTTTTTAAACTTAAGAATGTAAATACTACATTACTTTCTACTATTATATTTTTTTTTCTTTTTGTATCTATTCATTGTTTTATTGTTAATTTTTCAAATACTTGTTAGAAAACTTTTTGATAAAATTTTATTATATTTTTTACTATCTGATATATAATATTTTGATACATCATATATACAAATATAATGAGATTGGCTAATTATACAAAAAAACATAATATAATTAGTCTAAATATTTTACACAAAAAATATAAACTTTGTGTAAAAAAAAAAAAAGGAAATTGAATAAAAAATTTTGAATTAATGTGGTTCATATAAAAAAAAAAAAATAAAAATAACGAAATAAAATAAAATAATAAATGTGTGAACACTGCTTTGAATTTTTATAGCCAAAAAAAACACTCAAATAAATACTGCTTATATTCTTTATAGCAGTATTTATCAAGTATTCATCTAGCTTTTCCATTGTCAAAACATTTTATGCATTAAAAACTGTAAAATAATATCTTCACAAAATACAATTTTGAATTATTTCTGAAATAAATTTGGCCAATATATATCTTGACCATTAGAAATATATACTATAAATATTTTACAAGGAAGAAAAGAAATACTTTATAAAAAAGGAAATAGTAAAGTTTCCATAAAAAAGTTCAGTAAAATGAGAAACTAACTGAAAAAGAGCAAAGATATAAAAAAGTATGATAATAAATTACTGATAGCTTAATAATATAGTTTTCCCTACACTTTGTTCAGAATAATACTTATCAATAAAACAGACCAACTGCAAAGAAATTCAGAGTTGATTTTGATAATACTTTTCATTTTCAATATACAGCCTTACAGTTGAACAGTTTACAAATCATAAATCCTATTATAATAATTTATATTTCCTATATTAATTGAATTAGTTTCATTTAGCTCTTTTTTTCACAAAAAGATTTACTTATGTGAAAATATATGAAATAAAATGGGCTGAAATGTAGTTTAACAAACCAACAGTAACTTATTCCAAAATTGTCATGATAAATTATGAACTTTTCTACTTTATTTTCTCAAGTATATCATTAAAAAATTAAAATTCAGAGCTTTAAAAAATATTCTAAGTAAAATTCTAGTTTTATACACTACCTATAAAAGCTTCTAAATCTCATATTCTGAAATTATATATATATATTATTTATATATTATAGTGAAATTATATATATATATATATATATATTCACAGAAGCTTATATATAAGCTTCTGTGTGTATAACTTTCAAAGATTAGAAGATGGTGAAAATAATTTGTGTGAAAATAATTCTGAGAAATATATTATTCCCTTTTCAGTAGTTTAAAATTGTATCTGTAATATTACTTTAGCATTATTTTGACAGGCGACCCATGTAGTTATAAGCATAAATATTATCTAGTATAATAAATAAACCAGTTATGTAAACATTATTAATTTGAATTTGCTTTGTAGAAATCATTTTAAAGGTATTGAAATCATTCATGCTGTATGTTTTGCTACTGATCTCAAGTTTATTTTGATTGATATCTTTATAACTTAGACTTTTCTATAATTAATACCTTTTTTTGGGGTAATTGGGGATGAGTAATAAAATTTATTCTGCATATTTTTCTTATTTTCAGGCAGTTAAAATTTAAGCCACTTTAAAAACAAAAATATATTAGAAATTTCTTGTCAATTTTCAGATTTATTATAAATGAAAATGTAATTTTCCTGTTAAAATTTTACTTTCAATCCATTTTAATCCTACAGAATATTCTTTTAACTATATATACTTTTAACTATATTAATTCTGCACTTGTTTTAAGATTTTATGCAGAATTAAATTATCTTGAGAATTATGTCTTAATTATTTTGATTGTAAAATCTCAGTTTGGTACTTACGATTTTACAGGTGAGTTTTCTGCCTATGTTCAAAATGTATGACTAATTAATATGTTACTCAAATTATTGTATATATATAAATATATATAGATAGATAGTTTTTCTGCGACTGGGAGAGATATGTCGGGGGGTCCTGACCAAGGCTTGGCTCCCTTTTACCTTATTGCCAAACTGTACGCCAAGATAAAAAGGGCGCGGTTTACTCGAATCAGTAGAACCATAAGGACAAAAATTCGACTTGAGAGACCGACTTGTTCCAGCCTAAATCGAAACTAAGAAACATCGAAACTTTGTTTGTTTACAAACATAAATCATGATCAGAGATTAAAAGACTAGACTTGGAAGAAAGGTTATAAATAGAAACAGGATCTTTAAACAAATAATTATCGAAGAGCAAAATAAATTTAGATCTTATAAAGATTTTAATTATTAAACAATAAAAGGCGATTTCACGCAGCAGAGAACATCTCAACTTATGACAATTCAGACTTTAGTTTCAAGTAGAAGGGCAGTTTATTGTTTGCCTATTGGCTGTTGTAAATGTGAAAATGAATGGAAAGGGCATTTTAGTGGTTCGTGAAGTTGCACGAAATTGCTCTATTGAAAACTGCCCAAGCAACACAGAATTGTTGGGATATCGTTGTTTTACCGTTTTTCTGGTTGGTTGGCCAACAGTTGATTTTGGCCGTCGGCCCTCTGTTGGCACCACCGTTGGCAGAGTGTTAGAACCAACGGTTAAAACTGCGTATGAGCCAACGGTTGTGAGATGGTTGGGCCAACGAACGTCATCGTTGGCTGAGTGTTGCCACTATCAGTTAGAACTGCAGAAGTCCCAACCGTTGTGTGATGGTTGGGACAACGGGCATAATGCCAACGGTTATTGTTGGGCTATAAGGTCAGACTTACATATATGCCAAGGGTTACAAAATTGTGTTTAATTACTGTATTGCATATATTTCAACAATTGTGGTTAATTCATCACAGTGGGCAAACCTATTTTTCTGGAATGTTACTTTTTAAAAATTCAAGCATACAAGTGATTAGATGTTTTAAAAAAATTATTGAATATTTTTTAGTTGTAGAAATAAACTATAGTTTAATTCCACAACTAAAAAATATTCAATAAATTGCATTAAATAGATTAAATGCAATTAAATTAAATAGATTATTATTAATAGACATTAAATAGATTAAATCATTGCATATATGCAATGATTTAATCATTTCCTTCTTCACATTTATTTTTGATATGTAGATACTTGTGCATTATTTTACTTACATTTCATATTCAGACACAGTACCTAATGCTGTCTGACAGTTTACTTCCTTAACACTGGAACCGTGGGATAAGTCATTTTGACCTAAAAACTATTTTGTGTTTTCCTAGCATTTTTTTTTTTCTAAATTGTAATAACAGAAATAATATAATACTAACTAAAAGATATTGTCAAAATTTATCCTCAGAAATATTTTTTATAAAAATTTATATTATTTCTCTTATTACAGTCTGAAAAAGAATAAATCTGTTATAATAACACAAAATAGTTTTCGGGTGAAAAGAAGTCCTCCTGCAGTTTTAGTGTTAATTGAAAAAATTTCATATTTTGAAGTATAAGAATTAAGATGAGCTTAACATGGATGTCATATGAAGTTTCTTCGGTACTAGTTTTATACAACATGATTCTTAATGTTTTGAAGAAACTATACTGTACTTGAAATTCTTGTTTCTCCACATTAAAAATAATTACACATAACTTCAATCTAAATATGTTTACTTGTCAAACCAAAAATAATATGCCCTTTCCCATCTTCTTTTCTAAATAAGCATTTCCCCCATTTCATTAAAAAATAGGTATATATCTAATGGGTAAAATCTGAAATACAACTGATTTTTTAAAGACATATCTAAAAATGTCCAAATATAAGTGTTTGACATACAAAAATTTAGCTGTTAAGAAATAGAAATGTTGTGGTTAATTTTCATCAAAAACGTGACCAATGTGATTAGTTTAACTAATGTAACTATGGTTACATTAATTAAATTAGTCAAGTGATTAAATCTGGAAAAGAGTGACTCACTAACATGCCTGTGAATCTGTGCAAATTAGACAAATACTTTATACTTGTAAAATTTTATTTACATAATTTAAAACAGTGTATACATTTATAAATTTATTTTTCCCCCCCATCTGGCCGCCTCTTGTCTCTCCCGCCTTCTCTGTCTTTGCAGAAGCGGAACCACGCTTTTATTATTTCTTCTATTTCCTTTTCGGTTACTTCTGGGTGACAGAGTCTGGCACTAGCTATTAGAAAGGAGGAGAAAAAAGGAATTAAATAAAAAAGTAGCTGTTCTAATAGTAATTAAAGTTTATTGCAGCCCTATTTACTGAAATTAGGTAAAAAGATAAAAATAGAGTTAAAATTTAAATTGTTTCTAACAAATATTTGTAAACAAATCCTGAAAATGGAGAAATTCTTACATATAATCACTTCTAGATAACAATGTAACTGTCAATTGTATGAAATTTATCAAATCTAATGTTAATATGCAAATAATAAAGGAAAAGCATTTATAAAATTCTCTGCAAAACAACTGCTTTCAAATTCCTCTTACTTTTAAAAAATAATTTTGAAAAGAATAAGAACAACATTGAAATGTGAACTAATTTGTAAATTTAAAATATTTTATCTTTCATTTCAAATCAATTTGTTGGGTCCTAGTTTCGAATAAAATTTTATTCTCAAGTTGTAAAATATTACACAAAATTATCAAACATTACTTTCAAGCTCTTTACCTGACACCTTGAACTGCTCTAGCTCTATGTTAACCTTACATGTAAAGATTTCTTTAAAACAAGTAATAGTAAGGATGGAACAATTCAATATGGCATGTAAAAAGCTTCCTGGGGGTAAATACTATGCACTTATTCATACACAAAGAGAGAGAAAATAAAAATAAAATTACATATTATCACTTTAGATAGGTTGGTCTTCCCCAACGCTAACTTTCCATTTTTCCCCGTCCAATTAATTTTGGAGCAAATGGAGCCTTTGAATATCCGCCCCAATATTCTCCGCGTCGTGTCTTTGATGCAGCCTCCTCCAATGCATGCAAAATGCTGAATCTAATAAAAATTAACAAAATTACAAGAAGAAAATATTTAACATCTGTTTTTACAATAATCTAAAATTAATTTTTTTTTTTTTTTTTTTTACCAAAATTGGAACATTATCCACATTGGACAGCCAGCTTTCTACTGCATTTATGTCCTCTTCAGTTTTACATGGGAAGGGTGGCATGTCAATAACTGAAGGAGGAGAATCTTTCGTTCCAAATTTTCTGAACTGCTCAATTACATCATTTTCAAGTTTTACTATTTTTTTCAGCATGACTTCTTGGAAACCTATTTAAAAATTACATAAAATATCATTAGATACTTTTGTGTCTTACACTTTATATAACCTTGTGATTTTAATAAGTCACAAGAATTTAAGAATTAATTTTTTCCCTCAGAAATAGAAGTTTTATAGGATATTCCATGGGGTATGAAAGTAAGTCAAAAATTATTTGAAACTGTTAGCTTAATAAAGTACTGGTGATTCCATGGATTGGGCAACAAATAATACAACTATGTAATCCACTTATAACCCAATATATACCAGAAACTAAATTTAAATTAAAAAATAAGAATACATTTACACATCAATAATAAATCAAAAATAAAGAAATCAATCAAAAATAGAAAAATCAAAAATAAGAAAACATTTACACATCATAAAAAAGAATATATAAAACATCATAAAAAGTATTTAAATTGCAATCATCAAAATATAGAATAGAATAAATATAAATATAAATTATATATATAATTTAAACAACTCAAAATGTAGCATAAAACAAATATTAAAAAATGTGTAAAAGCTTGTAAATACAAAACAAAAATGAAAAGAATTTGAAAAATGCATCGGAAACAGCAAAGGAAAAAAGATTTAAAAAGAGTGAAAAGATTATGATACTGACAGATATTGCCAATCTGGGTCGTTCTCCTCGTCGTCCAAATAGGGCACAAGAGGATCTCCCACATCGATAATCTCTTGAATAAAATCAAATCTTGGCTTCTTTGGAGAAGGTGACATAAGATGTTCAATTCCATTGGACTCAGCAGTCGGGAGTTCTACTTCCAAGAGATGCTTTCCTTCTTTGCCCAGCCCAGGGTATACTTCCTTTATACCCTCAAGAAAGTTCGCAATCTTTTCGCTGTATGGTAGGTGCGTCTGGAGCCGACGCCTCCTGTAAAAGTGAACAGCCATATTTTTTCGAATGACGTTGTCATTTCGACCAGAGGTTATTGCTTTTTTAACAGCTTGTTTTCATTTTCCAACGAGTTGATGTGATTACTCCTGTCAACAAACTCACCTTTCGAATGATTGGTCTTTTCGTGAATGGCGTTAGAAAATAACACATCAATATTCTGATACTGAGCTGCCGAATCCGTGCAAATTACTGAAGTATCAGGATGCAATACTTACTGACTAATGGCCAAAGATCCCTCTTGCTCTTCCCATTAACGAGGAAAAACAACCCCTCCTTATCTTCACGGCAATATATGCCGAAGACTGTTTTAGTCATTGAGGCTGTTTTTTTTCCCGATGATATTTGTGTTTAAACAGAAAAGTCTCATCAAGTTCTAAAACACAATTACGGTCTCCGAGTAGCTTGTAGTTGTGGGACGCATACACCTCACAGACTTCCCTGCAAAAGCAATAAAAGTCTTTCGCCGTTTTTAATTCAATATTATGCATACCTCGGGACTGCCTCAATGCACTCAAAGTCCTGACTGCCTCCGTTACGCGAACATTCCATACAAAGAAGAAAACTAATGCTAGTATATCGCTAATCGGTAGTCTTGATCCTTCAAAGAAAGTATTAGAGAGGGGACTGAGAGAAAAACGACATCCATTGCACCACCATCAAAGTTTACGTCTTGAAACTGTCATCGTAGCTCCACACTTTCTAGCTATACTTTCCTTCTTTGGAATCAAATCCATATCCTGCAAAAAAGAAATACATTTCTCTTCACTGCCCAATAAATCATTAGCAGTGAGATGGCCAATCGTTGTTAAAACAGGATGCATAATCAAGCAAAAAGCAGATAAAAATTAAAAACGGATAAAAAATAAAAGCAGTAAATGCAAATAAATGAAGGTAAACAGAACATTAACTCAAAAAACGGAGTCAAGAGAAGTCAGTCGAGTGAGACTGCCAGCAATTGAATGAAGTTCTTGGCGTAATTTGAGGTCGCCAATTTGGATCCAATAATCCCGCCAAAATGGAAGGCAACCTTCCTAAAACTGTGCAAAAACATATATCACTTAGATTCTAAATATATTTGTTCTGCCCAAGCAATCCAGTTGCCCTAATGCCTTGAACATCTTTGACCATTCACTCCCTCTACCATTTCATTTATGGGTACATTTCCGAAAGCAATAAATATTCTTTCTGCATCACTTAGAACCGATTTCTGCTAAAATAAGTAGTTCTCTGTTTGTAATCTAAGTTCCGACTGCATTTTAACTCGAGATGTCTGAAAACACGTTTCTGCATCACTTAAAACCGATTTCTGCTAAAATAAGCCGTTTTACAAATCGAACTCTTATTCTTTCGATTCGTATGATTCGAGTAAACCACGCCCCTATTTTCTTGGCATACAGCTTGTAGCTAAGATAGAAAGATACCAAGCTTGGAGTACCCCAAGTCCTCTACTACTCCGCAATAATAGTTTTTCACCTGAAAGGCTCTTAGAAAATGATATAATTAATAAAAATATAAGAAATCAAGCACCATATTGGGAGATTGCGCGGAACCTTCAGACCGAATGAGTATAGTGGCATTGGCGTGAAAGATAACCTCTGAGACTTTACCTTGGCTTAGTTTTCACGCCAATGTAGGTTGTCCAGCCCTCTGAGAGTTTACCTTGGGGTGGAAATGTAGGTTGACAAGTACTTCCGATATTTTATAAAAGTCCATTTTTTGATTGGTCAGTAGAGTGAAGAAGACTACATCAATAGGAGAAAGTACATGTTTGTAAACAAATATGAGTGCTGACTACAACTCAACTGTTCGTTGTCAAACATTGCTTGTTTTCATTGTATATTATGAGCTTCGATATGGATCACGTATACAACAAAATTAAATTTTATTTAAAGGGACGGGAAGGAAACATCAGAAGTTGGTTAAGTAATTCAAAATACTTTTTTTAGCACTTACAAATGTATGTATATATATATATATATATATATATATATATTAAAAATTAAACACTTTACACAGTACTATTAAGTATAATCAAAGTATAACTACTCTGATTATGTTAACAGGCACTATAAACTATTATCTAACATTTTTATTAAGAATCTAATAAAAATGTGGAAAACCTGATCATTTTAAGGACAAAAAATAATCACATTTATAGGTACAGTACTTCTCAAAGCTTAGAAAATACATTAGAAATATGAAAATAAAACAACTTAGTAATAATAAAAATATTCTTAGAGCATAATAATTTTATATAATCTATTATATTACAATAAGGTTAAAGTTTTATCACCGTTCTGAAAATGTTTCCCGCAAATTCTCGTACATGAACTTGGAGACCAGTCTTGCCTTTTCAAAGCTTTCATCCAAAGCATTCGCAATGTAGGATCTTTAGGAGAGCAATAAAATCCAATATATTTGCCTTTTTTGAAACTTTTAATATAGCCATACGTACAACAGCTTGTTACCATTTTCAGATAATTGACAAAATTAAAACCCCAATAACTGTTGTGTTTGTTCACTATTTGTGCAGAGTGTGAGTGTTATAAGAGATCAGGCAGGGGAATACATCACAAGACATTTATATAATACGCAACACACTCGACATTTACATAACTGCTTTACAAATGAACAACCAATGTACATCACATATTTCAGTCTTTCAGTTCGAACATCCGGCGTGCGCGAGCTTCCGTCACGGTTCGCCGTTAACTCCCCAGTTAATGCACCACAATAACAAATACAATCCATAGGAAATTCAAATGTTTTGCCAAAGAGGAAGTTGAGCTGCAATTTTTGTTGCAACTGACGCCAGGCTCACATTCTCTATTAGTTCCTCCTTTATCAGACACGTAGGAGGAGGAGTCACAGACCAGTTCCTACATCAATAAGGCGATTTAACACAGTAAGGCAAATTCTCAAATTATGAGAATTATGGCTTTAGTTTCAAACGGAAGGGCAGTTTATTTTTTGTCTATTGGCTGTTATAAACATGAAAATGAATGGGAAGGGCATTATAGTAGTTCGTGACGTTGTGACAAATTGGCTTATTAGCTCCTCCTTTTTCAGAGACATAGTAGGAGGAGTCACGGGCAATTTTTATGGCAATCAAAATATATGGGTATCAAAAAGTTTGACCGACATAAATAATCCAGGCGAGTGACAGTGATTCTGAAGATCGTCATATTCACCTGTGACTCTGGACACTGGAAAAAAACATTTTGGGTCGCCTAGGGCCGAAGGCCCTTTATCCCCAGTATTGGACATATATATGTGATCAACATTACAACTAATCCTTTGGCTGATATTTGGATAATATATATAGAAAAGGAAAGAGGAGAGGGGAAGGAAAAGAGAGAAGAACATAGACAAAACAGCGCAGAATAACACCCGTGACTCTACTCGTGGTGAATATGGTAGCGCTCATTGGGCTATTTAAGGTCTAGTGAAAGTGCTCGCTGTTGTCTAGGATATGTGCATTTGAATGAGAAATGGTGATATAGCGAGGAGCTTCTGCATGGTGAATCGATTTACCAAAACCTAAACTAATATGCTCTAATACGCATGCACAGGGTACCGTTTCACCGAAAGATGTTATGGCAACACTTATTACGCTTAGCATAGCAAACGCTAAACTTAATCATAATAGACACAATGTACACATACAGAGATGCAACTTCCGTAGGCAGTAATAACTCTTCTGTAACATGGGACTCGCTTAAAAAGTGATGTCTCCGTTGTCAGACCATCCGAACTAAAGATCGCTCTTCTGGCAATTTTATTTTAATTAATTGAAAAAACATTGGCATAGGGGTGCTTATACACGTTTTTATACAGACTTTTTTTTATTTTATATGCTATTAAAACAAAACTAATCATAATTGCTTTTCTAGAATGCTTTAATGTAGCTATCTTAAATCTCTAACATAGTCCATATAGTTAGCTTATATAGAATATATTTAATACAAATTTATCAGTTATAACTAATTCACAAATATTTATTTTTTAGTCTTCTAATCTCTTTGATTAATTATGTTCATCTAATATTGACACTATTTATGCCGAGATTGAATATCAATTATAAAATTTACCCTTTTAATTGATCTTTAAATACTGTATTTTTCTATAAACTGAAATATTTCTGAGAATATTCTGTGTGTTAATTGTGTAAAAGTTTACTGCTTTTACATCAAAATGATTATATAGTATTATTCCTCTATTTTTATTTGCTGTCAGATAATGTAAACATTTAAATAAAAAATGATGTATTCTTTTATTTATTAAGGAAACAAAAATTGAATACATTTTTTATTACAGTAATAATATTTAAAAATGTACAAAATTGATTATTATATCAACAAAATTTCACAAGTTCTCTTCATTCCTTCCATTAAATATAAAACAAAGAAAGTACTGATATAAATTTTAATCAATATAAAATTACAGCATTAACACAAAAATTTCATTAAAATTATTTCATCTCTAATTCTGGATTACATAAATTGCACAAAAACTTTATGCTTTATTACTTACCCCTTTTCATGCATATAAATTCAAGCTTAATATTTTTTTTTATTTCAGAGATGCATATTACTAACAGAGCTTTCAATACATGCATAAATATATCTACTCTTTTCAATAGGCACAAGAGGATTAATGATTTATTGATAAATGAATCATTAATCCTCATGCTTCTATTAAATGCTAGAGTGTAAAAGGAAATGTAAATGGTAATTAGTTTAAAAGTCTGGGGCACATCCATAACAGGGGAATTTTATAAAGACTAGCACATATGAATTTCGGAAGGTTTATTATGAAAATTTATAGATTTTACAGTGCAATTTTGATAGAATTTATAAAAACATCAAATGAAAATCGCACATTAATTCAAAATATCAGTTATCAGTTGTCATCTATGACGAATTTAAGTGATATATGAGAAATCGAAATTTATAAGGATAAAACCAAGAGTAATGTAAGTGTTAAGTGTAGATATTATAAATAGATGCCATAAAATAGAGAAATTTGAAAAACGTGAATCAAAATTTGAATGCTTAAATGAAAATTCTAATTAAAGTTCATTGATATGGGGGAAACTCAAATTGTATACATCCTTTTTGTAAAAGTTCCTATTTTGTGTGTTTGGAAACTTTCTTGGAAGTTTCTAACAAAGGCGTAACTAGGAGGGGGTTATAAGCCCCCCTAAATCATGTGTAGTTACGCCTATGTATGAAAGGGATCTATTGTGATACTCATAAAGTATATTAAGAATTAATAATCAATCACTTAACCCTTACGAGATAAAATTTTAATAGGTAGACAATATACAAGCTAAACAAATGCAAACATTCTTATGTTTTGGGTAACCTAATAGTAAGGATACCCCGTCCACTCAGAAGGGTTTATGTGATCATGATTTATCGGATGTATTGGATGAACTGTATATTTTCCTTTGGCATGACCAATTTTGGGGCACCTTGGACCGAAGGCCCATTATCCCCGGGATACACATAGTTATAGGGATCACCATAGTTGCCCTAGGGTACCTAAAGTGATCTCTCTTATCATAAGGAGATTTCTTCATTATCAATGCTTGCAATATTTTTATAAAAGTTGTTTCAGGCAGCTTCGAATCGGTTGAACCCTGAGGTCTTGGTGAAGCATAATATTAGACATATATATATTAGATTTCTTATACCACACAGAGTTTTATTTTGAATAGTTTGTTGCCTCTGGATCTGTTAGATGGAAACCGACCCCCAGACCGTGGCAGAGTAAAGGAGTATTGACCTAAGAATGATTTTATATAATAAAATTTTGTTCCCCATTCCTCACTGATTTTAGTATTTGTTATATTCTTCAAAACTGTTATCCATGTTTTTTCACATCTCGTGGTATTTGTATCGATTTGATTAATGTCACGCGCGATACGATTGAATTTAAATGAATTGGAATGTTGCTTGTATATATATATGTATGTTTCCCATCTCTGTTCAGATGGCCCAGGAGAGTCAGTAAATGAAGCTCCAGTGCGATGTTCAGATGTGAGGGACGAGCATTTTATGCATTTTTCTCCTACTGAAAGTAACTAGGATATCATCACTATCAAGTCTTCTCAGACCGTGATGGCGTGGTGCATCCAGTAGAGTGCCTGCCCAGCTATAACTCGCGATTTCAACATCTATAAAAATCTTTTCTTCGTGAATTTTGTACGGATGTCTCTGGCCGCAAAAATATGTGTTTTATTTCTATCCCTAAACTTTCTACTCTCTAGTTTTGAGTATTGAATTCACGAATCCATCTCCCTATCCCCTCTTTCTTCTTTTTAGTTGTTTTATTTTCTGCTCGTTGTCATTTTATCCTTACTGTTAGAAATCTCTGGATTAGAGGGCTCTGCCCAGGCAATCCAGTTGAACTACCATCCTGAAGATCCTGTTCAGTTGTTGAAAAATAAATGTGTGCTATGTCCGAAATAGTAGTTCAAGGAATTCTTTTTATTCAATTACTACGGCCACAACAGTATTGGAGGTGAGTAAGGGAATATTTAGCTTTGTTAAATTAGGCTATAATATAGTCTATGTTTTTGTTCCAAATGAGCCTGCTACAAGAAAAACCTCAAGATATTTTACTTCTCTCACAAAGCAAATCAGATGACCATTTACTATTACCGGGGAGGGGGAGGAATTTTTCTGAAGACGAAAAAGATAGCTTTGTTTTTGTTGGGGGGTTTTTATGCGCCAGCATTCGGACCAACGCTCGAGTATATTAATGTGTCTTTGTAAGTATTTGTGCAAGTACTTGACGTTATGATTTTTAGCAAGAATCATGTAGGTTTTGAGAACTTGCTTGCAACGTAGGGACTGTCCCTATCCACTCCTACATTCAAGAAATCGTGTTTACAATAATGTGGTCATTTAAAAATGTAATAGTTCTAATATTTAAAAGCTAATCCTTTAGTTCTGAAAAAAAGTAATATCAATCCATGTGAAGCGATAAAATATTTACTTTTGCAAGCCTACTAGTTTGTTTTGTTTTTTCTTTCAAAGATTCATGGACTTTTAACTGTAGAGAACCGCTTCGCGTCATACGAAACATTTATCATTAGCAGAATGATAGGGTAGAGAACTTTTGAGTTTTATATTAATAATCCAGTCATTGCTCTCTGCAGGTTTGATATTTCACGGAAAAATATATTAATTTAAATAACTATGGCTCCAGTTTTTAGTAAAGTTGCTGCTCGTAATTCTGCTTTTATAGCCGCTTCAGTCGGTGTTGTATATTGGATTGCTACAGTGCGTTTAAATAGAGGAAGAAAAAGGTATTTTTTTTTTCTTGTTTGTGTTGTTTTGCTTTAATTTCCTCGGCCGTATCCCTATGTAAAGCAAATCATATAAAATGTTTATTATTATTTTTATAAATAGTTTTATTAATTAAAATTATACAGATTTCCTTATACAAAGTTGCTCTCCCGCTAAATAATATGCAATAATATGCATCAGTGATTATATTTATATGTTAATTGCAGTGTTTATTTAATATATTAATGTCATTTATAGTTTTTCTTAAAATTTAACTGTTGCCGGCATGGTTTGAAAGGAAATAACGTTGTTTTGTTCGAAAATATCTTTTAAAGTTTGTAGTTTATTTTTTTTTATTGCATGTTCTAAACAAACCTTATTATCAGTTTGATACCAAATTTAACTACGTGTAGGGTTTTTTTTTTTTTTTTTTTTTTTTAACTAGGGAAACTAATGACATTCCTTTGCTTGAAATAGCTATGAAAAATTATCACACACATACATGGATTGCATTTTCTTTAGATATTTATTTTTGACATTGCTATCATTTTTATTTAATATTCATTTATAATGATAAATTTGGATAAATATCTGAAATATTACATTCTATTTTTTAAGCATCTCATAATTTATTTTTCTATTTGCAGAGCAGAACTTGTAGATGAAGTTGCATGTGCTTATGCTCAAGTGAGTATTTATAGTTTATATCAATATAACTTTATTTTGAATGTAACAAAAATATTTCCTTTTAAGTAAAATATTAAATTTGAAACTCTAAATTTTTCAATTTAGAAAGAAGAGAAGAAAGTTAAAGTTCAAGTGGACATGAACTTTTTTAGGTAAGAAATTTTTTTTCTTTAAAAAATTTTTATACGTTAGAATATTAGTATTTGAAAAGGTCTTTAGTTTCTTTCTTAACATTATTTTTCTATGAATTCATTTTTAGAAGTTTTAACATATAATAATGTTGTTATTCATCTGTAAAGTTTTTTTTAATCATTTTTGTTAATACTAGTATGCATTTACTGCAGACTGTTGAGCACACTTTCTTTTTTTAATGTGTATTAAAATATGTGTGTTTTTATGTTTTTTAGTTGTAACAATATAGGGGGGGGGGTTGAGAGCGGATTTTCCCCTTAAATTTGTATGATTTATTATTTCCCCTTATTTCCTTTTTCCGTGGGTCCTCATAATTTTGAAGCAAGGATCAAGCAGTATACCCCCCCTCCCTTAACTTCATAGATGCTTGGGAATTGCAAGCCTACTTTATGTGCCTCAGCTTCTATTAACCCCTTGTCACACAGACACGTATGGGAGATATTTGTCAATTTATGGGCCAAAGTAGACTTTAATGTCTCTGACAGACATCGAGCAGCATAACATTAAACCATTTAATTATTTAACTTGTGTTTCTATTTTGTTTTGATTAGACTGTTCAGGATTCATCCCCTATATAATAATAGCTTAAGTTATCTGTCCATCTGTCCTCGAATTTATGAAGCGGTTGGACCTGGAATGGATAGAGGCATCCATATTGGGTTCTTCATGAGTTAGGGTTAGCAAAATTCAAAGCGAGTTCGAAATCCACCCCTTCCCCCTAGTTTAATGCCATTATTTCAAGCCTTATTTCTGCCGGTCAAGAACAGACAATTAAATTCATCAATTTATCACATTATAAGTAGATGAAAATAACATTTTTTTCTAGCATTATGACATCATTCATTAACCATCTCATTTAATCTTATCAAAATCATTTTAAATTATTTAAATATTTTCTGCATTATTTTCATACATCTTATCCCTGGACTTAGTTATTACATAAATAATTTTCTTTATATTTGGCTTAAATAATAGATTAGGCACATATGTGATACTTTTAAATGTAATCATCGATTATTTTTTGTTGCCATGAAAATTTGATCATCTGTATTAACAAATTATTTTCATAAAAGTCTAGGTGTCTATTTCACGGAATAATAAATATCTAGCGTTTAAGTTACATATCTTTGAAAATTAAGAAATTTGTTCATTTGTGTGTTTGTTTTTTATGCATAACCACAAGGTTTACAATCAAATCAGCTAAATTTTGGACATCATTCATATATACCACCCAATAATCACTGTCAATATTTAAACTTCTGCTGTTCATCCTATCACGTAATAGGATAAGATAAATTAAAGTTGGCAACTAACATGCTGTCATTAACGATAAACAAATTATTGAGCGTGTATAAGATAATTTTCAAACAAAAATCAAACTATTCTTTTTACCTGCTTCATAGGGTACTCTACAATTCTGGAAAATTAAAAATTTTACGGATCCCGTCATATGATGGCCGTTATGCTGGTGTGTAAATAATAAAATATATGAAGCAGATCAACTTAGAAGTGCAAAAAATGCCTACTCCTCTGTCTACTTAAAAATGATTTGAGAAGTTTTATACTTATTTTATACCATTATTTGTCATTTAACATTTGTCTTAAATGGGACATAGCAATGCATATTTAAATATAAAATGTTTATTTTCTCATCTTGCACAGAATGGTTCACTTAAGCTAGAAGTAAATAGTATCAAAGAACTAAACAGTATTTTTTGGACATATCAAATTCCCTTTATTAATAAGTCAAGGGGTTAATGAACAGGGGTGTTCTTTGGTCGCCTCAAGCCTCCATTCCATAACCCTCTAATTTGGAGATGGCTGCACTGCGCTACCAGAACTTACACATAATTATACTCATTAAAAAAGCAGTCTATAAATTTATTCTATGATTACATTTAAATGCTCGTAACATTTATAACTGAGAAATATGAGATTTATAGTTATCATTCATTATAAACTCTTATTTTTTACAAAGTTTGTTGTATAGAATTTATTAGAAAACTGCTACTAACTTCATTTTAATGGAAAAATTTATTTATTGCAGGCAACTGAAAGCAATTTTGAAGATAATTTTACCAGGAATTTTTTCAGCAGAGGTCAGCTTAAATTTCTCTTTCAGTTTTTATGTATTTGAATTTATTTGAATGAATCTAATTATTTCCATCTTGATTTTTAGTTTGCATTTATTGTTATGATAGCTGGCACTCTGATCGGTAGAACATTATGTGATATCTGGATGATCCACAATGGAACTGTTATTGAGAGGTAACTTTTGAATTTCTTCACTCTTTATAGAACCAAACTCAGAGCATTCTCATTAGTTAGTAAAACCATAGCCTGTTGAAGCTGAAAATAACTTTCACTTCAGTTGTAGTTCTGAAAGCAAGTCCATTACACACACCATATAATCTATATATCACCATATATATATATATATATATATATATATATATATATATATATGAATGTTAATTATAAGTGTATATCTATGTAAATAAATGTGTATATATGAACGTATATATCAGGACGGTAGCCAGAAATTGTTTTCTGGGGGGGACCAAAGAGGAAAGACGTTATTTGTGAATGATACTTGAGTAAAAGAAAATTAAGGAATAAAAGCAGTGATGTATGACAATTATCCATTTTTAACTCAAATAATTAAAAAGATTTGATGACAAGCAAAAAAAGGCAAAAACTAAAGAGAAAAGGCAACATAGCAGAATACAGAGAAAACGTTAAATTTTCAGCCAGCGTCTTGTCAAAACTTTTTATAGCCGAATCGATTTTTTTAAAAACATTCCTATACAGTTAGGTAGATGGCAGTTACATACACGTGGAATATTATCTTTTGACAAAATGGTCTTCTAGAATTTCGGGAGGGGACTGGTCCTCTAAAATCCCTCCCCTTGCTTACGGCCTTGGTGTATATGTATTATATATGTGCATGTGTATATATATGTGCATATATATATATATATATATGTATGTATATATGTGCATGAGTATGTATATGCATAAGTATATATGCATAGTGCAAATGTGTGTGTATATATATATAAATATATATATATGTATATGTGTTATGTAAATGTGTGTATGTATATATATGTAATAATTTTTTAACTCTAATGTTCATATCATTTCTGTCAAATATATATCAAAGAATCTCTTAAATCTAAGTTATTACGGACTCCTTAGAGAAAACAAAATTAGAAATTTCAGCAACTGTAAATTCATCCTCATTAGCAATGAGCTGAAATTTTAAACAAGTAGAAACTCACTACTAATTAACCCTTTCTCGGCGGAAAGTGCTAATATGAGTTTATTGAAGAAATTATACCAGATACATCCTTAGGATATTTACTCTTCAGATACAGATTTGTCTCTTCAGTCATTAATTTCATTATTGTCTCATCAAAATAATACCTAAAGAAATCAATTCCTTCTTCAACCGAATTATCCACTTTAATTCGCCGAACAATGGCCGATTGGTTAGGGTGCTGGCCTTCGGTACCGGAGTTCGTGGGTTCGAATCCCACTGTGGCATGGATGTTAGTAGCCATTCGGAATCGGCTTTAAACTGTAGGTTCTTGTCTCAATACCCCTTGTGTTGCAAAAAGTAGACCGTAGCACTCCAAACCAAACCACTTTAATTCCAGGAAGTGCTTTAAATGGTAATTCCAATAAATTTTCTGTTGTGGATGACCAAGGAGAAGTACTTGCTTTCGATGTACTTGGCATACAGATGTCCGAAATGTCCTCATCATCATCATTATATTCGCTAGAATCTTCAGGAGTAGAACAATCAGAATATATTCTAGTGTTACTATCACTACCACCAGAATCTGTTTCAGAATCAATATCTGAAATATTTGTATCATTTCTGCTATTGTAGGCTCAGTTAAATATTTTCGATGCTTTGACACTGCAATGGTAAAAACAGAAAGAATTCACTTCTACAAAATCTAATTATCCACTAAAAACTGGATTGCAAACCAAAAGAAACAACACTCTAGCAAAAATTATATAATCGATGTTTATATAATCGAAAACCACATGTATGTGAGTCATGCGTCTCTCATTTTGAGTAGAAGGTCAAATCTTATATGTATCGGAAACCACAGTATACAATGCCATCTTGTGCTGAAAATTATAGTTTTTGAAACATTCTAGGACACTGCCACAAATGTGTGATTATCAGGGGTGAACGAAAAAAGACTTTGTCACTCCTGTGTGTTGGCTGTGAAATGAGTGTTTCTTGTTGGCACATATACAGGATAGTAGTTGCAAAAGGTTAAAAAGGAAAATCACTTTATAAGGGGTCTATTTGGTGTTATATGTATCATACACAGCACTATGAAGTAAAGTTTTATAATAGTTATTTGTCCTGATTTCAGTGATGTACTTACGAAAAGAGTAAATTCCTATAGGAAAGACTTGAAAAGTCATTAAAACATCATTTTTTGCCAAAAATCATAATTTTTTTTTATTTCTCTATTGTAAAATTTTAACTTTTAGGCTTCTAAATCTGTTTTTGTTTTGTCTCTATGGCATTTTAAAGAAAAGTGACAGCTGTCGAAATAAAATGGAAGTAGCGACTTCGGAGCAGGAAGTTGGGAATTTAAAGCCATTTATAGAGCATTTTTTGGACAAAACTTTAAATTTTCACTAAGATTAGTTTAAACATTTTTCTAGTATTTTTAATAATTAGCAACTTGGCAATGAGAAAGTTTGGAAGCAAGGTGGGAAATTTTAAACATGTATTTGAATTTTTTAATAAAGTTGCTTTCATAAACTTCAAATGCATTTTTCTCAGAAAGGTATCTTTTATAGAATGCCGAAACTTGAAATGGGATTTCTCAAAAAGTTCTTAAAATATTGTGTTGAAAATTATTATGAATGCTTTTGATAGTATTGACTAGGGAATGACCTAAAAGCTTTAAATTTGGATAATATTTATTGATGTTACACTCACAGTTAGATATAAAGGTAATGAAAATTCATTAAAAATTCAATGTGTATGATTTTGAAGGACCAAAAGTGTTTGTTAAATGTAAATAAAGCAAAGATTTTAGGGGATTCAATAGTCCAGTGACTTGTCACTTGCAGATGTGATAAAACTAATATTCAACAAAATTGGGTATGAATATACCTATTTTTTTTTCTAAATATAAGAATAGTAAGTTTCTTTTTCTGAATTCTAGGAAATTCCCATTAAATGTGCCATGTCGGTTATTTAATTATGTTTATTTAAACATATAGCTTTTCATATGTGATAATTTTTTCTTTCACTTTTTTGCTGGAGAGTTTTGATCAAGAAAACTTTTTTATTTTAATGTGTGAACAGAATTGCATCAGAATATTATTGATATCTCTGAAGTAACAAAATATTTTAAGAGTAAAATTTCTTTGCCTTAGCTAGCCTGAAAATGAAGTACATTTTGAGAAGGAAAATCAGAAGCAGTCCAGGAAAGAAAGAAATTGTCTTTTTTCCTTATTTTCAGTCATGATGATTTCCTCTTATGTAGTTGAATGCTCATTATCTGTTGATATGGGTGTTTTGACATACTTCTTTCCATTCAAAAGAACCTTGAATTACATATACTGATCAGTGCTTTTTAATTCTCTACACTAATGAATGCTTTTTTTGATTTAAAAAAAATATATACATTATCTTGTTTTTATTTTCTACTAATTTAATGATATAAATAATTCTTATAGCATAATTTACGTTTTAAATGCTTGGCATCATAAAGGGACCAACTAGCTTTTAATAGTAGGATAAATGCTAATAGGTTTCTATTTGAAAATAACTTTATATTTTTAAATATTATTACTGGATTTAAAAAGTCGCATGACTCTTAAAATTTCAAAAATTTTGATTTTTCATTTTTTTAATGTATTAAACTACAATCATTTATGTGCTTTTTGGTACTATTCTTTTTTTTTTTTTTTTTTTTTAATTCCAAGTAGAACGAGTCATGATTAAATGGATAATTACTTTTACACAGTTAAAAATAAGCATTTTTATCTTGAATGGCATTTTTCTCATTTTCTAAAATTTTACTCATGCACACATTGTATTTAAAAAACTGTGTGAAATAGTTTGGTGAAATTTGGTATAGTGAAACCTCTCTGAGCGGCCACCCCTCCGTACCAAAAATATTTAGCTGATTAGAGGGGTTGGCCGCTCTGAAAGATTTTATTTACTATTATAAGATAATTACTATAATGAATAATATAAACAAGTCTGACATATATTCCTTATGTAAATGAAATTTAAAACTTATCTAATGAGAAAATAGTACTTTATTTCATTCTTTACATTTTTTTATAAAAAGGCTACAATTTGTTTCTGTTTGTTCTGTAATCTTCGTACTCCTTCAAACTCAAATTCTTTAATGACTTTGAGGATTTCCGTTCTTCTGCAGTTAAATAATTCAGCTAACTTTTTTGCCAATCTGCTATTTTCATATTCATGCAGAACTTCAATGCTCTGCTTGAGATTTAGAAAAACACATTTTGACATTGCAACTCAGATCACTGACCAACTAAGGAAATGAAACTGGCGTGAATGACATTTTTGCGGACAGATGTACAATTCTTCCTTAACTGTACCGATTGGAATTCCAAACAAAGGCCCTAGGACATTGACAATGTTTGATTGTCCAGTTCCTCCCTCAGTTTCTATGGATGGTGCAATAGGGATTCCCTATCTGAAGGGTGTAGGGAGAATACAAAAGAAATAACAGATTTATTCTTTCTTAGAAGGGAGGGGGGGACTGCAGAAATGGACTTCTCAAGTTATTTCTCTGTCCTATATCCAACCATAAACCTGACCATGAGTTTTTTCACTCAAAATTAAAGCATGGAGTGAGTAGAATTTCCCAAAAAATGAAAGAAGCAATCTGACTTGGTGGCCGCTGATACAGGTTATTTTACCATTAGGTCTAGGAGTCGAAAAATCTGTGCCATGGAAAAATTGGCTGCTTAGAAGGGTGGCCGCTCGGAGAAGTTTCACTGTAGATATATTCAGTTTGTTATGCAGAATAACTTAAATCTCAACTCAAATTAATTGCCACTTTAAGTAATTGTATTTTATATTTATATATGCTTTTAAAGATTTTTTTTTTTTAAATATCTGAATCATATTCAGTAGAAAAGTATTAATCTTATTAAAATGATTTAGTTTGAGATAAAAGTTCAAGATACACCTTATTCTTTTATGTAACAAGTGGAATTCAATTTCTGGCACCCATATCTTATTAGAATCCTGTATGTAGGAAGGATAAGTAAAATTTTGATTTTAAAATAAGATTCAAAACTTATCAATATTTTTTACTATTAAAATTTGTATTCTATGATCTGAAAAAAAAATTTTTTTTTGGATAGTTCAAGCATTTGTTGGTTAAAATTTCATTATAATTTGACGAGGAAAAAAATAATTTGAAAATATAAAGTTTAACATTCTGTGACAAAGATCCTTTAAATGCATAAAGAAATATTTTGGTAGTGAAATGAGTTTTGCAATTTTACTGTATTATAAAGAAATATTTTCATTTTATTTTTAGAGCAATAATTACTCAAGACATTTCCTTATTCCGAAAAAGCTTAGAAGCATTCATTTTTGCAATGCCAATGGTATGTTTTTAAATTTTTATTATTTGACAGAAAGTGAATTGTTAGAATATACACATTAATTACATGGTATCTTAAAAATTGTATTATTGACCTGGAATCTTATTTAATTTGGGTGAATATAACTTGATCAGAGGCTAGAAGCCTATTTTCTTATTTATTTCAGATAAATGTATTCATAAGAGATAAATATAGATGTATAATTTATATATAATTAAAATTAATGTTTCATAGAATCTATCTGGTATTTTGATAGACACAATAGAACTATTAAAAATTAAATATTTATGATTATTGAATATATAATTTGTAATATCATTAGATTATAATTATTTAATTGAAATATTTGTATTACATAAACATAAGATTAATATATACAGTACCATATATAATATATATAAATATATTATGTAACATAATATAAAATAATTAAATGTTTACAATAATTCATTTTATTTATATGTAATGGTGTACTCTGTTTTGAAAATAAAAATTCACAAGTCTGTTTCTTTGATTTTCAGGCAATAAGTGGGCAAGAGGGTATAGTTTAATTTCAAAAAAGTTGTACTTGTGCCTTTATAAAATATTATCTAGATTCTGTAAAATGTAAATATCTTTTAAATGTAACATATCCAGAGTTTGAACTCTTGATATCTATAAATCATGTACATTTTCCTTGTACTGTGATTGGTTGCGAGCAAATGAATTTGTTTGGCAGAATATTTGGAATGTTCAATACATCATCTGAAAGAATTTAGTATGGCTGTTAACAGCTATCCTGTTTTATTTATTTTTAAAGTATATTTGTTACCTTAAATCAAGAATTTGGCTAAATTTTCTAAAATACACATAAGATTAACATATTGCTTATTAAAATTTCGCGTCTCATTAATTCAAAAGCTGAATGATGGCTGATTGGTTAGCTGGCCTTCGGTACTGGAGTTCGTGGGTTCAATTCCCACGGTGGGATGGATGTTCGTAGCCGTTCAGAATCGGCTTTAAGCTGTAGGTCCCGGTCTCATTAGCCCTCATGTTGCAAAAAAAGTAGACCATAGCACTGCAAACTAAACCAAAATCATTAATTCCAAATTAGCTTTTCATTGGATAGAGGATCCATTGCCATTAAAACAATGGTCACTTTGGTATAAAGTAGCATTTTCTAGCCTGTTGTTGTACACATACCATTGATGGTACAGGAGTGGCTGATCGGTGGTCTGCGAAAAATAATCAATAATGGTGGACATAAAAATAAAAAATATATATATACAGACAAATCAACACAATTAATTTTTGGTTAAGCATTCATAAAGAATATGAACAGCTTTTTGAGAAAGCTCTTAAATTATTATTACCATTTACTAATATGGAATTAGTAGAGAAAGTTTTTTCTTCTTTAAAAATAAGCATCAAAACAGATTGAACCCAGCTGTAGACTTACCTCGATTCTTTTTAACCCAATTTCAAAAAATTGTTCTTCGAAACCAGTCCAAGGCTCATTAATTTTATTTTATTTAATATTTGATTATAAGAAAATAAATTGTTTTTTTTTATACTTTTCTGTTTTTATTAAAACCATTTATTTGTAAATATTCTATGACAAAATAGCAGATAAATATGAAACTTTGAACAAACACACACACACACATATGTGTTACAGAGAGTTTATAATCGGCATGATGTTTAAGTGTGTTTCAATTTAATTTGTCTCATTATGTGATGGGAATACATGGCCACCCTATGAAATGCATAATACAACTGAATAAGCACAGTACTATAGATTTAGATTTAGGGAAAAGCAGCTTATAAGAGCACCAGCACTGTGACCCAAGGCCTATTGTACTGAATTCCACCCCCATTTACTGGAACAAAAGAGTCCCAGCAATAAGTTAAGAATATTAACAATCAAGTCTCAAAGAGACCAATAGCTGAGATAAATCGAAGCAGGAATTTAACCTGCATGTTGGCTAACTCCCAAGGTTCAATGAAGTGATCACAATCACACAAGTTGCGTAAGGAACTGCCTTCCACCACGTGATACCCCTTACATACCAGCTATCCATGATGCCAATAATGTTAAGGTGCCTCTTGAGGCACCAGTCAACAGACCAGTGGCTACCCTTAGCTCACTGTCATAACAAGAAAAACAAAATAAATTTCAAATCAAACATATCTCTTAACACATCTCCAAACTGAACTGAACTCTTACTGGAGAAAGGAAAAAAACAACCTGTTAAACAGATCTCCCAACTGAACTCCTATTTGGGAAAAACAGCATAACACACGCCAACACATCTCCCGAGGCTATATATGCCTGCTAATTAGCATAAAGCTCACCCCGGCATTGAATATGCCACAGCCGCTAAATTCCCCAATTGGCTGTGGCTGTGGCTATGACGTCAGTAATCAGATGGGACGTTTATGGGGATTGGCGAGAAATTAAAATAAACCCAACTGAAAAATGAGTGATTTTAAGAAAATTAAGTTGGAAGGTAAACATACCATTTTAAGCTTAAAATTCTGAAAATGCCAACAAGCGGGGCCCCCTTTTCTACATCTCCAGAGGCTTCAGATGAGAGACCCTGTTTGGGTATAATAGCATCTGTATCTATCTTGGTTTTAAGCTGTCGAACGCCATGTTTTTTATGCTTACCCGTAATGCATATCACCTGTATGGGCATTCGTGCAGGTGGTGTGGTTTGTCATTCCTCGAGGTGAGTTGTTAGCGACAATCTTTAACCCCAGGCACATATCTCATTGGCACGGCGTCCACACCTTGGAAATGGGTTGCTTTTTACCAATTTCAGTCATCCTGTCCAGGATATAAGCATCCTATCTGGCATGGGAAAGGCTATGCGTCTGACTTTAGACACCCTCCTCAAAACTGGGCTTAGGCAGAATTTTCGATTGCTATAACTATATAAGACTGTATATTTAAAGTTTCAGTTAATTATTTTGGGAGGGAAGGGATTAAATATCAGTTTAAGAAGTCATAATGTAGAAAAATTGTTAAAAGAAATAATTTGACTTCAATTCACAAGTTAGTTTCTTTGACTTGCCATGTTTTTGAAATTAGAGAACATACCCTTAAGATTCCAAAAGTTTTTCTATTTTATTTTTAGTTATTTATAATTTGAGAAAGTCTTGATTCAAAGAAAGATTTTATTTTCAAAATCGTCATTTAGAATATTGAATTTTGTATTATGAATTATTTGAATTTTAATATTTTGTATTTGATATTTTGTATTTGAATTTTGTATGTGTTTTAGAATTTCTTTATAAATTTAATTTTAATGTTCTTACATCCTTTTCAGCTGTCACTTGTTAATAATGCTATGAAGGTAAGTTTTCTTTTTTTTTTCTGTCGTCTATAGCTTGTAAATCTATCTATATATAATATGTAAATTTTTACTCTTAAATCTATTTTAATATTAAATGTTCAGTGTTTCTCTTCAATATGAAACATTTAATACTTTATTTAGTACTTGAAGTACACACGACTAAACTCTAGAACTGTAGAAGGGATTATTTTGACCCAAAATATATTTTGTGTTCAACTTTCTAAAAATATTACTCACAAAATTAAAATAAATTTCTTCACTTTACCTAATTTTATACCCACAAAAATAAATGAAAATATAATATGAAGAATCTGTACCTATGCGAAAAAGGGTTCATGACTTAACTTTCAAAAATAAAAACAAAACTGTAGATGTTTGTTCTAACTGTAAAATACTGGTATGTAGAAAATGCACAAAATATATATTAAAAAAGTTGCCCAAACTGTGTATTACTGATAAGAAATAATTCCATTAAAGTTGGCCATATATTTTTCTCATTATATTTTTTAATATAAAATCTTATTTTCATGAATTCTTATAATAATTAAATGTCTAAAAATTAATAAATGTCATTGCATATAAATATACTATACTTTTTGGATAAGAACATGAATTCATATTAATTGGGGTAGTTATCAAGATAGTATTTGGGTATTGATATAAATTCCCAGAGGATCGATAATTTAGTCAATGCATAAACACTTACTATTGTATGACTGATCTATATAATTGGCTGGTAATAAAAAAGTTTTCTTCATATATTTATATAAACTTTATTAAAATGGGCATCCTAACCAAATTCACCCATAAACTGCATTTTTTTTTACCTTTTTATTTGCCAGTTTATCAGTCTTTGACAATTCTAAATTTTTAGATAATTTCTTTTCAACTGATAACAATGGCATCTGAAGCAAATAATAGACAATACTGCCTTTCTAATTAATGATTTTTTTTGTCTTTCATAGAAAGAGAACAATTTATTATTAATCAATCCCTTTTTGAATAACAATATATGTTAAGATGTAATTATTAAAAATGAATCCAGGTGGATAACAATTATTCCCTGCCACAAAGAAGTAAATAAAGGAAAAAAGTTTTCCTTACTAAATATTTCAATAATTTTTTAAAAAAAAAATATGCTTTAGTTAATGTATTTTAATTTTATTAGTTCCGTCTGCTACATTCGAATTTTTGCGACTACATGCATGCCTTATAGCTCCAACCCAGTTGATGCATGTTAATTCATAGTTCATCCTCATATTTAAAGTTTGTAAACATTTTATAACGCGGAAGCTTCTTGACATTATTCACCTGGTTTCTTTTGAACCATATCCTATATAATAATAGCCTAAGTTGTCTGTCCTCAAATTTATGAAGCGGTTGGACCTGGAATGGATACAGGCATCCATATTGATTTCTTGATGAGTTAGGGTTAGTTAAATTCAAAGTTTATGTTCTCCTAAACTATCTATCCGATTCTAAAATAAATTGGTATAAATATGCTTCACATCACAGTGGAAAATACCGTCGTCTTTAAAACGTTCGACATTCACCCCTTCCCCCCTTTTCGAGTGTTTAATGCCATTATTTCATGCACTATTTTCTCTGGTTAAGTACAAGTGATAAAATTTATCACTTTATCACATAGTAAATAGGTAAAAATAAGATTTTTCCAGCAGTATGAAGTCATTCCTTTAATCATTTCCTTTAATCATTTCTTCTTTTAAATTATTTAAATATCGTCTGCATTATTTTCATATTTTTATCACTGAATATTGCGTCAATAATTTTCCTTTATATTTGGCTTAAATAATAGATTAGGTGTTTATGTGATAATTTTAAATTTAAACATCGATTATTTTTGCTGCAATGACAATTTTATCACCGGCATTAACAACAAATGCATTAATAAAAGTCTAGGAGCCTATTTCACGGACTAATAAATATCTAGCGTTTATGCTATATATATATATCTTTGAAAATTAAGAAATTTGTCTGTGTGTTTCTTTTTCATACATATCCACACCGTTTGGCTAAATGAATTCAACATTATTCTAAACTACATTCATAGTATCAGGAGACTTTAGAGGAGTATGAAGGTAAAAAATTATTGAGTATGTACCAGATAATGCTCAGCCAAAAATCAAATCATTTTTTTATCTGCCTCTTAGGGTATTTTACAATTTTGGAAAATAAAAAATTTTACTGATCCCGTCTTATGGCGGGCTATATGCTAGTTTATAAAAATAACCTTGCAAAATGATGCTCAATCCGTATGCAATGGTAGCTTAAATATCATCACTGAATTATAAAACACATTAAGTTTAACCTAAAAAGAACAGGCATCTTCAATAAGTATAGGACATATTGAGAAACGAGATACAGTTCACTAATTGTCAAAATAACACCACACAGCATAACGAGCGACTTTATATATTCAGCTGATTGTGAAATGCACAGTTTACAAAACAAAAATTAGCATTCTTCATGGAATAGAAGAAAAATGAAGAAGATTCTTGATACTTGCTGGAATAGTTTATTACGTTGTATTACAGTATTATGTATTAATTTATTTACATTGGTTATATTATTTATATTGGTTATTTTGTGCAAGATTTTTCACCCGAGTTTTTTGCAATTGACTTCATTTTATTTTGCAACAAAAAAATATTCTGAAATTCTGGACTAGTGAATATTAATTTTTTATATATGTTAAGAAGCTATATTTTTTTTTTACCCTGTACCTCAATGATATATTTAATGTTATTTGAAATTTTGTTTATTTTTGCACATATGTCTTATCTTTTTTTTTTTTTTTTTTAGTTTGGTTTGAATGAACTAAAGTTGTTATTTAGATCACGCTTAACAACACACCTCTACAATAAATACCTTAAGTAAGTATTACTGTGTTTTGATTATATTTTTTTAAAATGATGTCCTTACGAGTGAAGCAGATTCATATTAAAGTTTTTGTTTTCAAATACTTAGAATGAATAATTTTTACAAATTAAAGATCTTTAGTTATGTTGTATTTGATTTTGTTTATTAATGATTTGTATTCTACAAACAATTTGCTATTTTTACTTTGCTAAATGCTAAAATAAAATTTATGCCAGTAAGATATTTGCAAAATTGGAACCTATCAATGAAAATGGGACCCTATTTTACTAAGAATTTGTTTTCTTAAATGTTTATTTAAATAATAATTTATCAATCTGAATAGTATTTGATTAATAAAGTGTAAATGTCTATACTTGTAATTATTTAATTTCAAATTAACAAAAACAAACCCTAACTAAAAATAACTCCTGTATGGCTAAAACTATAAAAGCATTTTTATGACAATCATAAAATTGTGTCTGTATAAGATATTACTGAAGTATTAAAACTTGTAGGAGACTTGTTTGTTTAATTATATATTTAGTTATTCATGGTATTTTACTAACAATTTAATAATTTTTTATTGGTTTATGTATGATCGGAGAAAAATAGAAAGGGCCTTACAGTTTTTGTACTTTTTTTTTTAAACTAAAAAGTATAAAAACACTGACCTCTCTAATTTACTTTCTTTTATTTTTCAATTCACAAAATTATTTTTTTCCTTTTTTTCTTTTGACCAATTAAATTCTTAAAATTAAAATGGAATAAATTTTTTTTAAGAATTTGACCTACATTTTTTATACTATTAATTTTTCCTTAATTTTCATTGTCAACATTTTAATTATAGAAGTAATAAATCATATGTACAATAATTATATAATAATATAATCCTATAATAATAGTCATAGAAATGCTAAGTTTCTTCTTTGGCTATCATATTTACTGTCCTTTATTCTTCAGTGAACAAAATTTTCCTTCCTTGGTGCAATGAATTTTTAGTTTTATGAATTTGACTGTTAGTTTTTTAAAGTATTGTATTTGAATATTGAAAAATTTTAGAATTCAACCTGTTTATCACAGAATAATAAATCATATTTTTGTTTCATAGAATATTTGTAAATAAAATTTTAAATTTTGTTTTTCAACAGTGGCATTATTTACTATAAAATGAGCAACATAGATAATAGAATATCTAATCCTGATCAACTCTTAACTCAAGATGTCGATAAATTTTGTTCATCAGTGACCGATTTATATTCTAACATCAGTAAAGTAAGAGATTTTCATTTTTGTTTAACACTAGAATTACAGAAGCAGTCATCTTGACTGAAAATCAATTTTAATTTAATTTTTTGGCTCTTTTATTTATATATATATACCATATATTTCCAAATATAAGATAACAGTACAAATTTACCCAAAGTTCAAAACCCATATATAAGCTGAAGTGAAAGAAGCAATTTCTAGAATGTTCAAATGTGTCACTAATCTGGTAAAGCGGAAGAAATATTTTCCAATCAGTCGGTTGCACCTCGAGATAAATACAAGGCCATATCTTAGCATGGTTTGAAAGTTTCGAAAACAACTTACATTTTAAATTTTAATTCATGCATCTTAGTTAGTTTAACAATTTATACTAACTTATCTAGATTACTGCTGCAGATCATGGTTTGATAATCGTGGCACTAGACCATGTGACCAATCGTATTTTTATGTAGTCCCTAATAAGTTTAAATTCTGGCAGCTCTATATAAAGAAAACTTTTTCGTAAATTTAAGCAGTATGAGCTTAGAAGAAAAAAAAAAAATGCTTTGGTTTGGAATTCCTCGATTGCTTCCAGGTTACACAGAATTGTGTTTATATTAGAAGATTTACTGATCCTCTACCATTATAGTACTGTTGTTTAGGAGAAATTATAACACAAATAAGAGTAATTTTAAATTTATTTTTCAATTTTTGTTTTTCATTTCAAACTTTTTACAAGCTGTATTTACTTTTTGCCATTATGCATTTTCTTTTTTTTTTTTTTTCTACCGTTTTATTATTTTTTGCAATTTGGTAATTTTTCATCACCAACGGTTAAAAAAGTTGCCAAAAGCACATGTAATACATCTGTTCCATGGACCCATATAAGCCAACCCCCCACTTAAGGTCTTTATAAAGCTCCAAAAATGCTCTGCTTATACATGGAAATATATGGTATATACTTTTCTTAAAATTCTTACGAATATTACATAGATTTTTGTTAATTTTCAATAATTATTCTTAATCATGTTTATATGTATACCTACAATTACAACTGACAGTCATTTTGACTATATAAAAGTATTTTCACTTTCCATGTTATTTATATAGTTTATCTTATTCAATATGTGTATGTCGTAGAGTGATGAGAAGGGAACATTTGCTTATTTTTGTGCACTATCTGACTACACATTTCTTTGTTCAAGACGTGGATTTCGTTACCTAACTTATAACTTCATTAAGTTTTGAATAACATGAGTGTTGTGACCTGTTTATTTTGAAACTTCTGTTTGTCATGCAGTTGACGATTGAGACAAATATATTTATACCAAACATGGCTTCAAGGTTGTTACTCATTTATTAAAGCTGTTACTCGTATCCGGAGAGCATGTGTAACACTGTAGGTGTAAGTAACTTGCATTAATATCTTTACCAATTCCTCACTTCATTGATATATAAGCTTCAAAGTTTACAAAAGTTGAATTTTTCAATTACATTCCCATTTATATAAGTATTTTCTTCTCTGTTTCTGTTAATTTTCATTACTTTGGTTTTAGCTTCATGTATTTTTAATTGAATTCATTTTGACACAATGTCTTCTAACCTTAACGTAGGCCATATCAAGGAAAAAAGAATAAAAACATTCTACTCCCACTGATGTCTAATGAAAAAATCAAATTTCAAATTTGTGAGTTTTTATATGATTTGAGAAAATATGAAATTGATGTTGTAGGTCAAACAGCGCGCAAATACTTCGTAAAATCCTTGTTGATTTGTTGGTCACTTCATGTTTAACGATCTTGATTTGACCACAATAAATGCTTGGATAATTTACAAGAAGTCGAGTGGATATAAATCATCAGCTGCTATGGGTTTATTTTGGATACATCTGAGGAACCCCCACAGCAGAATACTTTTCAATGTTCTGTCAGAGGCTTTCAGATAATCAAAAATGTTCTGCAGGAGATATATTTATTTTATCCTATATTTACTCTCCCACAATAAT
This sequence comes from Pardosa pseudoannulata, assembly GCA_032207245.1. Taxonomy (NCBI): domain Eukaryota; kingdom Metazoa; phylum Arthropoda; class Arachnida; order Araneae; family Lycosidae; genus Pardosa; species Pardosa pseudoannulata. The sequence continues at coordinate 93,035,725 of CM063499.1, read as the reverse complement.
TCCTATTGTGGTACATTTTCATCTTTACCACTAAAAATATTTAATAAAACAGTGCTACCTGAAATTTAGAAAAATATTTGTATTAAAACTAAGGCATTAACATAGAATTGACTGTCCTGACAATTACTTTCGATGTAAGATATTTTGAGCTATCACTACGAGGATAAAAATGAGGCTGATAATTTAGCCCAAACATTAATGCAAGGGAAGTTTTTAATAATTTTCGGATTAATCTGTGTCCTGGTGGAGGTCCATTGCAAAAAATAAACATTCTTTTATCAGTTGTCCCAATACTAGTTTCATCACCATCATTTACATTATGCCTATAGGAAAAAAATTTATCGATTGTTGATCCCCATGATTTGCAAATAGCTTCTGATATAGGAATAGATATAATGTGTATTAAGAAATTGATAAATTTAGGGATCTCTGGTTTTAATTCATTTACAGCTTGCACTAATATAGCTTTCATTAAAAAAAAAAAAAAAAAAAAAAAATTCAATTTTGCCGCGATTGTTCAATTGCATCAAAAATCCAGTTAAGAAAAATTGGATATTCAAAAAATAATTCATTCTTTTCTTCAGAGGGTGAAACACATGAAAAAGTTTAATAAGCTTCAAAAAAGTGGAGAGATCTCAAGCTTTGTTATCCATATTAGAACGTGGAAATAATAATCAAAGCAAAAAAAAAAATATTTTAGCAGTTGATATTACCAACATCAAGTTCCTTACCTTGGTCAAAATAAACCTGGTATTGCTGTAACAAGAAATCAACTTAATCGAATAAGTATTTTATATCCTTTCCTACTTATGGAAAACCATCGATATATACATATATATAAAGGAAAAGTTTTTCTGCAAGCCGCGATTATTCTTCAGCGGAGCCAGATGTTCTGCGATGTGCATTGCAGTTTTTGGCACATTCTGCTTCAGAACAAGGAACTGAGATATATATTTCATCAAAACTACCCAAACTTTCCACTTCTGACAAAATGAAAATTGATGTTTGTGAAACCCCCTGTCATAAATGTATGCTATGCCAAAATGCATGCAAAGGCAATAAAACTTTGAACAATTTTCAAAAATGTTTGCAAAACATTTACAAATAAAGTTGAGAAATCAGCAATCTGTGTGCATTACGGAACTGAAGAGTGTAAGTTATTGTTTCTATTCCTTTTTGTAAATTTATTTCATAAGGAAAACTTTAACAAAATTTAAACTCTTAATAAAATTTTGACAAGTTTCAAAACTACAGTTATTATTTTCTATTTTGTCTTATTTTTACTTTCTTTATTTTTGCAAATGTTAAGTTTAATAACTAGAATGTTTTTTGAGTATTTTAGCTCTTTTTAAATATAAATAAATTTTGTTTATGTTTGCTTACTTATTAAGCAATCAAATTATGTATTTATATGCTTTCAATTTATATACTATTAGAAAAGAAAAACACTTTCTTATATTCAAAATGGCTGTCTATTGTAGTTTTAGGTATACTCAAAATGCTGTAATGCTACTGTTTGAACAACTTTTTTATTAATTTTCTCTTTTAATGTTCTTTTTTTAGCCTACCCTTGATATTATAATCTTTGTACAAAGATTATCTTCTGCTATTGGAGCTGAGGTATGTTAAAAAATAATAAATTTATTCGTACTTTCTTTTGAGTGATTAGCATTGATTGCCTACATATTCCTAAACTTAGTTTAAAATTATCTCTATTAGTTTTCTATTTATGCCATTCTTTGCATCATATTATTTATTTGTAGTCTGTTTTTTTTTAACTAGGTTTTTGTTATTTGTAAACATCATAATTTCAAAAATTCTAAAGTTTGTATTGTGCTTTAATATAAATATTTCCATTTTATGCAATTATCAAGCTTGCAATTCCGTCACTTTTTTCATGGTTTATCATGGGGTCCGACAATGTACTGTAGTGATTTTAAAAAGTCGTAAAGAAGTTCCTGAAATCTACATTTAATAATACATTAAAGTAACTTACGCCAAAGCACACATTTCTCTTTTTCTTTTACTTCACAATTTTTGTTTAGATATTCTAATCTAGCTATGTACATATTTCAAAACATCATTAATGTATGCAGAAAATTGTGATTATAAAATTAATGTATTGTACGTATTCAAATCTAATTTATAGATTTTCTTGAATGAAAAGCAATGTTCAGTTCTGTTAAACAAAATTTTTAACCTTTTTGTATTTGACGCTAACATTATGTTTTGCATGAATCATTTGATTTCGAGTTAAAATAAATAGAAAAATGTTAATAATAGCATCTGTAATCAAAAGGAGAAAAAAATCACTTTTTAGTCACTTATTCTGTATTTATCACTTTTCTTACCTTTTTAAACGTACCTCAGCAGTTGCAGGCCTGAATTATTTAATTCTTGTATAAGTTTCAGGTACAGGGATTCATTTTGGTTTCATTATGATCTTGAAAAAAAAAAATTTTTTTTTTTTTATCATATTATATTTGAATTTCTAGAGGAATATATTGATCTATTTTAGTTTACTACTTTCTGCATCTTTTGAAACAAGTAAAAAACAAAACACATTCTCTTTGACTCTCAACATGGCTATATCAATGACTATAATAGTAGTCCACATTAGTAAATCATAAATTAACCTAGCAGTTATTCACAGTGTATATTTACTAAACTCTGTTTTAATATAACATAGTTATCAAAACTGAATCTAGTCTGTTTCTTTAGAATAAGATATAGACCTGTTCGAGAGGTGAATACTTGGGCTCGGAATTTTAGGGTTGTGTGAAGCTATGAAGCTGTTTTTCAAAATTTTTATCTTATCAAAAACGTCTGGTAAAAAATAAGTTTATCCTGTTCCTGACACTCTTAATGCACATATGAAACAAATATATATATATATATATATGTATATGTATATATATAAATATATATATATATATATATATATATATATACATATATGTATATATATGTATATATATACATATATGTATATGTATATATATAAATATATATATATATATATATTACATTCATCAATAAACATAAGTTGCATGATTTTGGATATTTTGGGATTGGCAAGTCTACTGACCAGCTAAATCCAATGAAACAGAAGTCTTCTAAAATGAACTGTACTCTGATAATGTTAGCAAAAGCTGTCTTTATGTAATATTGATATTCATTATTGAGCTAAAATCCAAGAAAAATGTTAAAAACATATAATTAATGCTTTCTATAAAAATTAGTTTTCTTGCATATAGTATAAATTTGTGAAAATAATATAAAAATACTCTAGAACCTCGTTCCTTATTTCAGTTTGGTACAAAATGTATTTTTATGCATGTCATATATTGTTTTTATTGTACCACTTCTATTTTTATTTTTCATGATTAGTGTATGAGTTTATTAGAATGACTATAATGTATTTTCTTTAATTGTTGTCTTATTAATTTTTGCTATAACAGTCAAATAGCCTAGAATAAAATGTCCATTTTTTATATCTTTAGTTACGTCAAACTTTTTGTTTCTAATAACTTTAAGATATCAAGCGTTGACTGTATTAAAAATTAAAAATTGCACTCTACAGAATTTTCCATTTAATAAATGTGTACTTTTATTATTTTTATAAACATTGTGCTTAATATGTTGCATATTTAATTTTTTTTTTTATTTATTTTTGTTTGAGGGTTTCTATAATGCAAGATATAGAATTATTCACCTACTTAAATAAATTACTTATTCTAAAATACTATATCATGAAAAATGTTGTATATATAATTTCTAATAGCTGTAACATTGGTAAACTGGATAGCAGAATGTTTATGAAGATTTTCATCTGTGATAATAATTTAGCAATGCTATCACTTTTCTTATAAATTCTTTTAAATTATCTAGTATATTTATATTTCAAAAATGTAATTGGTCTTGTTAATACTGTGATTGTTGCTTCATTAATTAAATCACTTTATTTCAGGGACCTTCATTGATGATGGCTTACTTATTGTTTGCTGGATTGCTCCTTACGAGGTAAAATTTAGTTTTCACTAGGGCTCACCAAAGTGGGTCGACCCCTCCCATAGATAACAAAAATAAACCAGATTTTTTTTGGGATGAGTGGGATCTACTTAACGAAAAAATACCACTTTCTGCATGAGTGGTATTTTTTTTGTAGTATAATAATCATTTTGACTTCAAAGGTCTTAAATTTAGAAAAATTCTTAAAGATATACTTAAAACAAACTAATAATACATTTGGGTATGTTTTGAAATGAAATATATATAATATATCAAAATTATTGCACCTAAAATATCTAAAAACTTTTTCCGCTTCTCATTCTATCACACTTAATTTCCCAGCAAAAAAATGTCAGAGTTATAAGAGTGTTTGCAGACTTAAATTCTTTTTACCCACCTCCCAAAGCTTATTCTGCTAATTTTCTGACCACTGGGCACATTTTGAGCTCTTAATTGATCTGAGTTCATTTCTGATGAAACTGTTGGTTTCTTGGGACAGGATTTGCCTGATTGCTCACTGTTGCAAAAAAATATGCAATAGAAGTGTTTTTGTGATCGTTCAATGCTTTGCTCTTGTCAGAGAAACATGTCCATTTTTAGTCTCAAAGTTAAAGTTCCACCATAGACTTTGCTGTTGTACTAATGGATCGACTGCCTCATTGCCCAGTAAGCCTGGTTCATTTAAAATAATAGGTTACAAATGACTATGTAACTGGTGAGTAAAATTTGCTATGCTACACACACACACACACACACACATATATATATATATATATAATGTAACATTCAGGAGTTTGATGCCAATCACAATAATCATAAGGTAGTCGTAGCCAACATATCTTTAATTTGCATCTAGAAAAACATACATCCTTCTTAGGCCTTATGGCCCACACTATACATTCCATCGTCTAATGAAAAAACATCTCTTGCCCGGTCATGTGACCATCAAAACCGGAAACAAAATGACCCCACTCTCATAATTTAAAACCCCAACCATCTTTAATTTTTTACAGTTATTTATATATATATATATATACACACATGCATAACAGATAAAAATATTCATTTACGTAGGGAAGATAGACCCAATTTTCAGTCGCCAGGGTATGCACTCAGCTGCAGTTATTTTGGTGACAAAGGCTCTCCTTGATAACTCAAAGACTACATGAAATACTTCGTAACAAACCTTTATTTTCATATTAATGATGGAGAACTAACGGACACACAAGTTAAAGGTTCTCCCAAATAAAATTGGGATTGAAGATTCTGTGTGGCTAAAAGACTATAAAACTTAGGGGGGAGGGATATTATGTATCCAAAGTTTGTAATGCCGGTGTGGCAACAACTATTTTTCACTGGTTAGCATGGTAACAGTTTTTGTACAGTTGTTCCTTAAATGTACGTAGCAATTGCCACTGCCATTATGTCTGTTATGTTTCATTTAATAAAATGTGTGTTGTAACTTCAGTTGCAAGTTAATTATTCATATCAACATAGAACATAAAATTATCATATTAGCATATTACCATGATAGTGTTTCCCACAGACCAAAAAAAAGGACCTGGTGCTCCTGGGTATGAAGTTACTCTATCGAAACAAAACTGGCATCTTTTAACGGAAAAGATTTTTTTTTTAATTTTTTCGATTACTAAAGGTTTAAAAAATTTAACTACTATTTTACGATTGTTTGAAGTTAGTTTTATTTTATTAAATATGTATTAAAGTTTTGACTTGACTGTGTGAACAGGGATATTTGAAGAAAGACCGTAGGGGTGGGTGGGCTACGTAAAGTCGTTTTTCCATTCTTTTGTTGAGGGAAGGAATTTGACCGAAGCAGTTTGAGAAAGGGGGACATTGGCCAAATGAAAGCAGTGAAATAGGCTTTTGTATTTTTACACAGCAGAAAGAAAGTATGGCTTTCTGCAATCTCGGCAGATATCCTAGGTAAATTCATGCAAATTAGAAAAGGATAGATCACATTAAAGGTTGAAAAAAAGGGGAGGGCAGTGTGCAGTGCCCTCCTTAAAATGCCTAAGAGAAACACACCATGAGAAATGTGTGCGATTCCAAATTTACTGCTAAATGGTCATGCTCATTTCACATGCTATGAGTTTTATTTCATTGTGTATCATAATTTTTTTAATATTCAATTATAATGTTCTTGAATTTAAATCTATGCCATCTAGATTAAGAAGACCTATTGGAAGAATGACTATGAATGAGCAAAAACTAGAGGGGGAATTAAGATACGTGAATTCACGAATTATTACTAACAGGTAAGATTTTTCATATACTCTAAATCACCATTTGTATGTTGTTTAAGACACTGATGTGAAGTGACTAATACTTAGGGTCAAAGTTTTAATAAATAACTTTTACTTTCTGCAAAATTATGTAAATGTAATTTTAAAATTTCTAAGATAGTAGTACTCTTATATTACTTCATGGTATATTGAGAACAGTGTAGTAATTATATTAGAAATTTTTTATCATAAAAGCAAAAAAATACTTTTTGTCCTGTTTCTCTCTGTTATTTAAGTGAATACTGGGCCCATACTGTTATGATCGTGAGACTCAAAACAAAGTTCAGCAGAATTAATAGCTTCCAGCAGAGAAAAGAAAACAGATTTAATGATGAGATTAAAAAAACAACTTTCTTTTTATTAAAAAAACATAAGACCATCACAAAAAAACGCAAGTTCACATAGTTTACGTTGGAAGGCAACCTGATGGTTATGTTGCAACCTAACAACCAACCCAAAGGCAATAATGTGCTAGGTTATATACTTCCTCGGTTGAAAAAAAGTGAATATTAATTTTTGCCGAAAGAAAGGTTCTGCGGAAGAATAACTAAACAGTGACTTCAGTTTATTCGGAGAAAATAAACTAAAAGGAATTGAAATGAGTCCCGGTTACACTGTATTGTTAGTAATCACATGGAATAACCAAACTACGCTCAGTAAAAAGGGTGATAAACAGGTAATTACCTCATATTTAATATAACTTTAATTTAATATGCTGAAACTTATAGTTCATAATCCCTGCTAGTATCTCTGTAACTAATGTTTTGTGATATTTATGAAACAATTACAGATTTAATGGAATTGGCTTTGTTTTTATAAAACTGGTTTCATTTTAATAAAATTTATATTTACAATGAAGGAAAAATTGGATTTTAAAATGTAAACAAATTATCAGTAAAATTATATATCAACGAATTGAATAAATATAACTCTAGGGATATCATATCTTTCGTATCTGTTTGCCTTTAAAATTGTTCTCACTATTATTTATATCATTAAATTTTTAGTATCATCTGATTTGTCAGATCCACTGTCATACTTTCCTCCATTTCACAATCTGATTTATTTGTCAGTTAAAAAAATATTGTTCTCATTTAAATATTTAACTCTTTTCACCAATGATAGTTAAAATAAAACAGCCAAATATATAAAATAATATCTAGCAAATTTCAGCTTCAGCACTAATCATAATAAACATTCCATTCTTTACCCATTCCATATAAACATTTTAAAAATATAAAATATGCTGAAACTTATGGGTTTCAGCATATTTAGTTTTAGTTTTATTTAGTTAGATTCAATCTTTGAAGTATGTTCTTTATTAAAAACTTAAAATTGAATATTTGTGTGCAGAATATTTCTTGTAAACAGGCACAATAGAGAACAGTTTTAATGAAAAAAAAATCAAGTTATGTATATTTTAAAAAAATATTTATTATTTTTTATATGCATTTAAGGCTAGTTTATTAGAGATATATAACTGATTTCTACAAAAACCATTTCAGACATTTTAGTAAAAAAAGTTATGTAAGGTTGAAAAGTAGTAACAAAACCATGGGATCCTTATGCTTCAAAGTCCTGAGACACCTTAAGGAACACACCAGTCTGATTTGAAATTAGAACACTTTTTTTTTAAATGGCACTAGATGCCAAATGAAGTCCTTTAGATTTTTAAATGTTTTACAGTGTTTACCTTCAATATATTCTTTCAGTTCTGATCATTTTTTCTTTCTAATCGGGGAATTTTGAGCAATAACATTACATGTTCGAGTTCTCTAAAGGTCTGGGATTGATTGAGAACTGGGTGTTTATAAGAAATTCCAATTTAACACTTTATCTACTGCATTATGAACTACTGCCAATTTCTTTATAAATATATTTTTTTAGCTGCCATATTGATAATTAAAGAATATACAAGAAACAAAATCTCCCCAGTGCTAAATTTAATTTGTTAGAACTAATTAAAGGGGTATTTAAAAGTACCGTCAGTAGATAAAGGGTTAAAATGTCAGTATCAATCCAAGTGGCATAGAAACAGTCATACAAAAGTGTTATAACTCAGTTAATAGTATGAGTGTTTTAATATGGTTTCATGATAAAAGTACAAAAATGTTTAAATATTTTGAATATGTTAAAAATTAAAAATCTAATCTTTTAATGGGTAAAAGGTCCTGTGCCCCCTTAAAGAACTAATTGTGATAATTTAAGAATATCGTCTTTTAAATTTTTTAAGGATAAAATTTAATTTTTTTAAATGTGTTAAGCTTACTTTTATATCTATAAAAATTTTATTTTAAATAGAAGTTTGTTAATCCATCTGGAAAGTAATTTACTATTTTTTTTTCATCCCTTTATATAAACTCATAAAATTTTCCGAAGATTTTTTTTTTCTCGAACACTGCGATGTATGAAAACTCTTTCAGGTACAATAGATAGTTATGCTTAAAACTTCTACAACAAAAATATTATATATTTTTTTTTTCCAGTGAAGAAATTGCATTTTATCAAGGGCATAAAAGGGAGAAGGTGACTATGCTCCATGCTCTCCTGAGATTGGTAAGAATTCTCTCAGTATACTAACTCCCTTTTAATTCTTATAAAACTAGCATATAGCCCATCATATGACGGTAAAATTTTTAATTTTCCTGAATTGTAAAGAACCTTATGATTCAGGTAAAATGGTTTGTTTTTTTGGCTGAGATTTACCTTTCAACAAAAATAATCGATTAAAATTATCACATATGTACTTAATCTATTATTTAAGTCAAATAAAAAAGAAAATTATTTATGTAATATCCAATTTACTTCAGAATCGAATCTATAGTTTAGGAAAAGATAAACTTTACTCGCTTTGAATTTTGCAAACCCTAACTCGTCAAAAATCCAATATGGATGCTCTATCCATTCCAGATCCAAAAGCTGCATAACTTCGAGGACAGACGGGCAGATAACTTAGGCTGTTATTACATTCGAAAAGAAAGTTTAAGGATACACAACATGAAATGTTTATGTGGCCAGGGACATCCGTACAACAATACGTGAATTTAATAAAATAAAAATTATAAAAAGTTAATTGAAAAAATAGTAAAAATTTATTTTAAAAATAATAATAAAACTTTCGGAATAAGAATTTTTTAAAAAAAGCAGAAAATATTAAATTTATTAAGCATTAAAAAAAATCGGCTGCGTCTGGGATAGAACTGTCAACCCGAGAAGTACGACGATCAAGTGGGCGGACGTTCTACTAAACGTACAACGCCTGAACGTTGTGATCCAACTAAGTAGAGTATATGAAGGTTCAAGTAGAAACAGTCCAGAAATTTAAATGTTACTCCTTTGCCATCCTATCAAGAATGAATTTTGTATAGAATAAGAGAAAGGATAAGGCTCGAAATAATAACAATAAACGCTCGAAAAGGGGGGATGGGTGGATTTCAAACTCGTTTTCAATTTTGCTAACCATAACATGAAAAATCCAATATGGAAGTCTGTATCCATTCCAGGTACAACCGCTTCAAAACTTCGCGGACAGACAACTTAGGCTATTATTATATAGGGGATTTAACTTCAAAAATATCTGACAGCTTCATATAGTGGTTATACTTGCCCTATAAATCCAATTTTCTTAAGTTTTAAAATGTAGTTATATATTTGAAATCTCTATTGTAACTGATTCCTTATGTTTTATTTCCATATTGTGCTTCTTAGAATATCAGCTTATTTACAGATTTTATTGACTTAAGGATAGACCAAGAATGTTTACATTATGGATGAAATTTTGGAAAAAGGACAATAGGAAGTGTAGTCATTTCTGAAAATTCAAACATGTATTTAACACGAGAACTGTGGGAGTTTCGACGATAAACGATTTTAAAATGGAAACTTTTTTATAATAAAATAAATGAAAAAGACCCATGCTTGCGTGAGCTTTTAGGATAATCTGGTCAGACAGAAGCATTTGATGAGTTTGCAAACAGATAAGAGTCAGTCAGCGTGTGGACATGGAGCTGTCGACAGCTTTTCCACACTTAGCTCCACCACAAAAAATGAAAATGGTGCAAGTTGCTTTTAAACGGAACTATGATTAAATAAACATTATCAAGAAAGACTGTTTTTCATTTACCTTAACACTGGATCACGATATATATATATATATAGTTAAAAAATGTATAGGGGATTATTTAGTTTCTTAACTGTGCAATTAGGGTAACTTTTTTTATATACACTTTGTAAATTTTCTACAAATCTGTATTTTACAGTTAGAACAATTATCTACAGTTTTATCTCCATGTTCAGAAGTTTAGTCATGAACCATTTTTTGGAAATGAATGGATTCTTCAATATATGTTCATAGATTTTTATGGGTATAAAATTAGGAAAATTTAAGAAATTTATTTAAATTTCATTAGTAACTTTTTGAGAAAATGAGACACAAAATAGTTTTTGGGTCAGAATGACTCATCCTGCAGTTCTACCTTTCATTTCATCAAAAGTTTATATAACTGAATAAAAAGATACATAAATATGCTTAATGTGATTAAAGCTATTAAATTCTTATATGGACATGCTATCACTAGACTAGAGGTTATATCAATTTTGTAAATATGACTTCTAAAAATTTGGAATATTGAAAAAGATATTGATTTCTTTTAAGGAATTAAATCTTGGTATGTCCTATTTTGATAATTTTGACATCTTATTTTAATGATTATGATAAATAGATATTAAGTTTGAAATTTAATTTAATTTCGTGCTTTTCTAGAATCAAATGTAATTAAAATAATTTTCTCTTTGTTTTTTCTCTTGTTAACAAATGTATTTTTTAAAAAATGGGTTGTAGTATGTGAAGCAATAGACCCGTCTGAAATGCTATAGGTGAAGGAGAAAAATCAGTCTTCCAAAGAATAGTTTATCATTTTTTCAATTTTGTTGTAACTAAAATATTGCATACATTATATTTAAGTATATAAGCTGAAAATGTTTTGGTCTTTTTATAGACTGGTATCAGCTAATATACGAATCTACAGAACAGATATAGAATGAGTCTTTCCTGGCAACATTTTTGCAGTTGCCAGAAAAAAAGACACTAAATCAACAAAAATGAATGAATTTTTTTTTAAATTAAAACAAATAATAAAGAAAATATATAATTGTAAAATATAAATAAAATTTGCAAAAGTTTTGAAATTTAAAAAAAAATGCCAATTGAAAAAAAATTTGTAATTATAATTGCACCAAAATGGCAATACTCTGTAGCAGATCGGCTAATATCCTAAAATAGGTACTTCTATATAAGCTAGAAGGAAGCAATAAATCACTAAAAATAGCTTTTAATCTAAGCAAAAATTTAAGGAACATAAGTTTTTTTATTTAAATTGATGAAAGAGTGCTACCTTTAGATTAGGTTAAACAATTGTCATCAGCCTCTCATAAATAAAATTCTAATTGGCTTCAGGATCTTGTGCTGCTATTCTCAAATGGATTGCAAATCATGAAAAGTTGTCATAAAATTGTGAAATTAGTAAAAACAGCATGAAGTTACTTCAAAATTAAAATTTATCTTGTCTTTCGTCACCACTGTAAAAATAGGCTGCGATGTCCTCAGTCAGTGTGGCCGATGGGTTCGGGGGCTGGCCTTCGGAACTAGAGTTCGTGGGTTCAAATCCCATTGTGGCATGGATGTTCATAGCCGTTTAGAATCGGCTTTAAGCTGTAGGTCCTGTTCTCATTAGCCCTCGTGTTGCAAAAAGTAGACCATAGCATTCCAAACCAAACCTCAGTCAGTGTGACTGATCCTCTACCTCCACAGTGCCATATATTTCTGTGTATTTGATGGCTCTTTACAAACCTGAAGTGGGATGTCAGCTTATATACAGATCTGATGAACAGATATAGTATGTCTCTCCTGCAATGTCTTTGAAAATGGACAACAAAATGTCATCAAATCTGCAAAATTAAACAAAATGGTTTTTTAAGCATAAAATAATGGAAAAAATATATGGCAAAAAAAAAAAAATAAATAAATAAAATTTCCAAAAATTTTAAAATGAGTAAAAAATGAAATTAGAAAATAAATTTACAATCACTTTTACCTGTATTATTATCATCATGCCAAAACAGTAATACTACATCTCTAGAGGATCAGCTGATCTTCTAATAAAACATACTTCTACATATAATCCATAAATCGCCAAAAGCAGTTATATTGTTTAAATTTTTGAAAAGGGGCTACTCTCAGATAGGGTT
>CM063499.1:92903027-93023065 GCA_032207245.1 Pardosa pseudoannulata | reverse complement strand
TTCAATGCTCGGCTCGATATTTAGAAAAACACATTTAGACATCATTGCAACTCAGATCACTGACCAACTAATGAAATTAAATTAAACTGATGTGAATGACATTTTTGCTGACAGAGGTGCCATTCTTCCTTAACTTCCAAACAAAGGCCCCAGGAAACCTTCAATGCTTGATTGTCCAGTTCCACCCTCAGTTTCTATGGATGGTGCAATAGGGATTCCCTATCTGAAGGTGTGAGAAGAATACAAAAGAGATAACAGATTTAATCTTTCTTAGAAAGGGGGGGACTGTGGGAATGGACTTCTCAAGTTATTCCTCTGTCTTATATCCGACTATAAACCTGACCTTGAGTTTCTTTGCTCCAAATTAAAGCCTGGAGTGAGTAGAATTTCCGGAAAAATGAAAGGGGCCATCCCACTTGGTGGCCGTTTAGAGGGGATCGGGTGGCCACCCCTTGATACAGGTTATTTTGCATTCCCCTTTACATACCTATGTGGATTGTTTAAATTGTTCTTTATTTGTCAAATCCAATGCCACTGAGTCCAAGAAAGATGCTGTTCTGTCGTCACAAAAATGGGTACAGATGAAGTTTTCCACTTCAAAAATCCATTTGACATTTGCTCTAGAAAATGGTTCATAGTCCTGTCAACCCCAAGTTTTTGCAAGTCTGAAAATGTATAAAGAGAATGGATGCAATCCTTTTGGGGGCAGATACCAAAGAGTAAGGTATTGCAACCACAGGGCTATTATGCACAAACGCAAGAGAAAAGATTTAAGAGCGGAGAGTATCCTCTTGAAGGGATCCTGTTCAGTGGCCAGAAGAAGGTTACCGAGCATCAATCCTCTCTGCTGTGCCATTTACCATACTGAAATATTAAAGAACGCAGGTCCTCATAGATCCAGTTAAGGATTGCATTCCATTACTGGACACCCAGTAGAGATTGAAGAACCTCAAAGCAGAGACCACATTAAGATTAGAAGGGTTGCCAGAAGAAATAGAAATGATAACACAACTTAGATTGCATAGCAGTATATTCTCTAACAACTGGATACCGTCAAAGGAGAATAGAAAGTCCAAACAAGAATGAGTTTGGACAGCCAAACGTTTACAACATAGTCTCTCATTTGTCAATATTGGACAAATGAGAGACAATGTATTACACACCAGGATGAGTTTCAGATGAATTATCATGTGTGTGGCATATACACAGCTTATCTATCAAAAATTATGGCAGATATTTATTTTAGTGGATGTATTGCCATAAGAACCAAATTCACATCTGAGGCCCTGAAAGCAACCTAAATCACTAAATTATAAATAATGGTAGATACTAGAAAATGGATGAGATCATTTATATCTGAAAAAGGAAATATTATTCCAAAAAAAAAACTATTTTAATAGCTTCCTCCATTAAGATGCTGACTTTCCCCTCAATAGATGTGTAGTGCATTCATTTACTTTTAAAATATGTTTTAGTGGGCTTGTAAAGTTTCAACCCCTTTAGACTAAGTTATTGGTATTGCTAAAGGAATTATATTTAAATTTGTGATACTAGACAGAGTTTGATTCAGTCGACCCATTCAAATTCCTTGAACAGGGTGATATTTGGATTTCCCACACATGAGGGGCATGACACAGTCAACGATGCTGGAAAATAAATGGTAGTAGAATTTGATTTCAATATTGCAAAACTAGAAATATTTATCAAAGCTTTGTCTTTAATTATAAAAGGAAAACCTGTTTCTTATTATTACTTACTCAGACTTGCATTTATTATGAACAAAATAAAAAATGGTTGATTTATTAGATTTTTACCAATAATCTATGAGCAAGTTCCTTATTAAAACTGTAATGAGAGAACTTTAAATGAAAATTATTTTCATTTAAAATATATTCTGCTAAATATAATAACAGCATTTCAATTAACCTTTCTCAAGATATTCTTGGTCAAATTAATAATGTAAACAAAATTAAACTGAGTCTTATCAAAGAAAATATTGGATCACTAAAGAACTTCAATTGAATTATTTACTAGGACACATCTTCAAGCAGAGTTGCAAAAAAACCCAGGTTTTTTAAGAAAAACCCAACCCAGGTGGGTTTTTCTGGATCTTACTGGGCTTTTCTGGGTTTTATTGGGGTCTGTTTTTAAGAGGAGAGTTCAGGGGAAGTACCATATTTTAGAAAAGATTAAATTGCTAAAACTGATTAATTTTTATTAATTAATATTCAAGAAATTATAGTTTAATTAATACAAATAAATCAGTGTAACAGCTATAAAAAAGTTTACTCTGACATCACAACACAAAATGTTATATATTGACATATACCACCTGTTTGAATGTTATTTTAACAAAGGATTACTTATTATCTCTATTCTTTCATCCCTTAAAAAAGAATAAACAGATGGTTAATTCCCCTCATGAATTATAAGTTAAAATACCCCAAAATATTTAATGCTGATGTCATTAAAAATTTTAGAGCATCACAGTGGTGGAAACTAATTGAAATGTGTGTTAGGGATGGAGATGTGATAGATTTTTGCCGCCTTATGGTCGCCCTAAACAAGTGCATCACAGGAGCGAGTGTTCTCTACATGTGGGTTGGTTTGGTCGAAACTTAGAAACAGATTAGGAATACAAAAAGCATTCAAGTTTGTATTTTACACATGAAACCTTTGCCTTTTTCTTTATGGATTTCACAGAAAATTTTATTTTCCAAATTGTTACATTGGATTTACCATAGATTTGCAAATATTTTTCTGGATTTTGATAGCAGGGTTCCCACTTTTTTTCCAGAACAAAAATTAAGGACAGGACTTTCTAAGGACCAAAGTAACTTTTTCTAAGGACCTACTTGAAATACACGACATAACGGCATAAACCCTATCTCCTGACGAACCTATTTTAATGATTATGAACCAGACAAGGCATGTTCAATAAATGCCCTACAATATTTCAGAATTAAGTTTTTAAAAATGCCTAAAAATTAATATAAGATAAATCTCTTTGACAAAAACTAATTTTGAAAAATGTACATCTAAACTTTTTTGAGTGATCAAACTAAAAATAAATTGTGAATAAAAACAATATTATAAACAGTACTTCCTGAGGGTTTAAAAATGACTGATATATATATTTATATGAGTTCATATATATATATATATATATATATATATATTAGATGATTATACCTGGTGTTGCCTGTGAAAGAAGAAAGTTTTAGACTTTTCTATTATATTCAATGCAAGGAAAATTAAACTTCCATAAGTAACTGAAATATCTACAAACCCCTGCTTCGTTTCATTAAACTCTGCATAATTGTTAGCTACTAGGAAAGGGCAGCTGACTTTATACTTTAAACTTTTTGAGTATACGAAAGATTATATATTTGTCATATAAGAAAACTGATAGGAAAATCACATGAAACTGTGGATCTCATCGATGGAGAAATGGATCGCATTCCAATTTAAAAATTAAGTTTTTAAGGACCTTTGACAAAAATTAAGTAGTTTTAAGGACCCTTAAAAAGGAAAGCTAAAATTAAGGACTTTTAAGGACTGTGGGAACCCTGGATAAACTGTATATATATTTCCACAGAATAATTCTTTAAATATCAAAGAGGGTAAAAATCTAAGATAACAGTTTCTGAAAATGAATATAAATATCACCAATTTTTAAAAAACCCACTTCAGAGTGGGTTTTTTGCAACCCTGTCTTCAAGTAATTAAAAGTATTTTTGTAGATGGTCCCAAGTACTAACATACAAGAGAAGGCATCAAACACTCAAAGCATATTCCTTTTTAATAAAGAATCTTACTGTATTCCAAGAAAATGAGTTATTGTATAACTTTTTTCCATCAGGGGTCACATGCAAGGGTCCCAGCTCACTGAGAAAACCATCAAGGGAACTGCATCCAGGTCCTCCATTCATCCACAAAACAACAGGATCCGTGGACGGAGATGTCTGACTTTCCACAAACCTACAATGATATTGGCATCAGTAAAATGCTTTACTTAATTTTGAACGACCTTCATTTCCTGCCTATAATCCACAGCATTGTATTAATTAATCCGCAGGTATGAATTTCAAGATAGTTTCAAAGAAAAATAACGAATAACCTGCAGTGGTGTATAATTCACGGGTTAAACTTGCACTTTAATTTTATGCAATTCACAGAAATGAAATGTACCCTAATTTCCTGCATATAATCTGCAGGTACGAATTTCGCGATATTTTCAGAGGAAAATATAGTATAATCAGCAGATTAAATTTCCATTTTAATCCCATGTGATCAGTTTTCAATGTATATGGAAAAAAGTATTATAGCTTTTAGTGTTAAAAAACTTAAATTTAAACTTTTTAATTAATGTTAACATTTTCTTTAAATTAAAAAAAAAAGTAATCTAATAAAGTGAAAATTTGGATAGACTTAAAAAATTTTATATTTAACCACAGTAAAAATAGAGTCAAAATATTTACATTAATGAGTACAGGAACGAAGCTACAAATAAATTATTCGAACCCATATTTAAATAAAAGAGATATTAAAATTTTGAATTCTTAAAATGCATTTTTTCATTTTATTTTAATATGGTTATTTGCGATCTGCATTAAAACTTTATACTGTAGTTATGGCGCCATCTGGCGAGCTAAAAGTGGAAAAAACGAATGCAACAAAATGCCGTTATTTTAGATTATACAAGTGTTATTTCTGGATAGAAATAAATATACAAAATGGATTATATTAATTTCATTGGGTATTTTTATCCAAACCGCTGTGTTCTTGGCTGAAAAGAATTTTTA
Organism: Pardosa pseudoannulata; assembly: GCA_032207245.1. Lineage (NCBI taxonomy): Eukaryota > Metazoa > Arthropoda > Arachnida > Araneae > Lycosidae > Pardosa > Pardosa pseudoannulata. Next base: position 93,018,260 of record CM063499.1, on the reverse strand, counting down.
ATCCTCATTAAAAAAAATAAAAAAAAATTCTGTGTCTATATGAGCAAGTGCTGCCATCTATTATTCTTTATGAAAGATATTTGTAAATTTTATTATAAAAATCATTTTTATCAGCAGATAATACGAGGTGGCGTATAATACGCATTAGAAGGAAATTTAAACTTTTTTAACGTATAATCGCCGGAAATAGGAGTATATAGAAAAAACATATCTTCTAGTGGAAAAAATTTAAACTCTTGTACTTATTGATAAGATTTTCTATAAGCTAAAAAAATAATTTAACAAAGTGAAGGTTAGGGCAGATTTGAACAATTTTATATCACACAACAGTAAGAATATATTATAAAATTTACATAAATTCGTACAGAAACAATAATGATACAAATAAGTTATTTCAATGCATGTTAAAATTAAAAAGAGGTTAAGATTCAGAATCCTTTGAATGCATTTTTGTATTTTAATTGAATATGGTTAATTGCAATCTATGTTACATTTTTAATCTGTGGTTATGGTACCATCTAGCGAATGAAAGTGAAAAACGAATGGAGAATGCAGCAAAGTGCAACCATTCCTGATTTTACAGGTGTTGTTTCTTGATGGAAATAAATATACAAAATGGAAAACATTAATTTAATCACATATCTCCATTAATTTTCAAATAATGACTTAATTTGTTGTATTTCTTTTAATTTAAATAATAGTATTTACTCATTAATAATAAAAAAAAATTATGTGTAAATAAGAGCAAGTACTGCCATATCTAGTACTCTTTAGGAGAGATATTTATAAATTTTTTATTATAAAAATAATTTTTAACAGCATATAACAGATGAAAAGTTAGAAGAAATTTTTAAAGTTAAAGTAATTGTAACTAGTAAAAATTGTCAATTTTCTCAATTAAATTAGGTTTTAGAAAAGCACAAAATGATTTCAACTTAATGACAATTTAGCAAAATAAGATGTAGAATATTCATATAAAACACAAATGTGCTCAAAACACTCATTTTTCATTCAATACTGACTGAATTCTAAAATATACTAAGTATTTCTCATCCCTGAATAATAACTAGTACCCATTTTATGTAATGGACAAATGAAAGATAATAAGATTTATCTACACAAGGAATGCAATTATTCGGGGTTGAGCGATTTAAATCACAATTTAAATCAGTTGCATTGATTTAAATCAGTTTTTAAAGATTGAATTTTTAAAAGAAAGCTGTTAGTAATAAGCACAATAAGAAAATATTGACAACCTAGAGTTGCTTCCACATGGTTTTAGGAGGCTGGTGCACCCTTCCTGCTATTCATTTCTTCTGTCCTATCTCTTTCTTATGTCTCAGTCAAATGTTGTTTTTGTCATTTGTATTAAAAAATTACGGGCACAGTAAAAATTTCATTATCATACCTTGAAAAGAATGCTCTGACTTTTTAAATATTAAATGCCTCTAAAAAATAAAAACAAATACACCCAAAAATGTAATAAGTATTATCCCCCTCCTGCATTTATTTATTTATTTTTATGAACCTGGGAAAAATTGCCGTCCGGGACTGCTTCTATCAAAAGGATTTTTTTCAACATATGGATCAGTGCAATCTAAACTTTGAAAGAGACTTGGAAACAATTGAGCAGCTAAACTTGTTTTTGTTTATAAATCATTTAACATTTAACTACTGACACAAAATAAAAAGTGGGTTGTAGAATTTTCATAAAAAATAAAAATTATTGGGATTACTTCGCCCTTAGTCTACCCTCATCTTTCTAATTATTCTATGGTTGAAGGAGTAAAATGTATAAATGAACATGAAGCATCCTTTATTTAAATTATGATATAGATAATTCAAACACGCAAAAAACCCTCTATTGCAAGTAATTATTTTCTCCTGATTTATGAATTATTCTTATATATTATACTTTTTTTTAGTTATATGTATTTTTTTATTATATATAAAAAAAAAGAATTAATTGATTTAGACAACTAACTTAAATAATTTAATTTGCTTGTATAAAATATTATACTTAAATATATTTAAATTTCAAAAATTCTATTTAAATAAAAAAAAATCTGATTTAAATCAAAAAATTCAGTTGTTTTTTTTTAATCATGATTTTTATCAACCCTGCAATTATTACTTTGTCTTAAAAAGAAAATGGACAACCAGCACCATTCGACTGCAATTCCATTTTCTAATGGACTGCTATTAACTCCCTGTATCTAGCAACTCTCCAGTAAAAATCAAAGAACTCCGGAATTTCAAGCTTGTTTTTTACATTTTTTCAAAATAAAAAAAAATTGGAGGGAAACTTCTTTAGGCACTCTATTTGTAATAAGGAATGTCATAATACAGCTTATTTTGGTTTAGATCTTTGGATCAATTATTCATGTAAAGCATTTTGAAAAAGGCTGATATGAATTTAAACAAAATTTAGATTCATTAAATGTTTATTTGGACAAGTTTAATTGGTGAAATCTTATTATTTTATCAAGTCCATGCACATGAGGCAAATTTTTATACATTAATATTTTGGATCATTTTATAATCTCCCAAAACACAGTTTTTGAAATTTTAGGGGGGGGGCATTTTTTATTTTAAAAAGGCTAAATGGTTAATATATGAAAATCTCTTTGATAACATTTCACTTCAGTTAATTCTACTTCAAAGAAGTTTCCTTTCTTTTGGTCAGGAGACCAAAAGAAAAAAAAAAAGATTAATGTAAAATATGTATATGAAATAATCTACAAAAATTATTTATATAATATACAGAAACAATAACAATAATACAAAATATTGCTCACTGATCACTAAATATGCATAATATAAAATTAGTTAAATTAGCTAGCACTGAAATTGGGAAAACACAGAATTTAAACAACATTCCAACCTAAACAAACCCTTGATGTAGGTTGAAAAAAGAAATTATAAAATAACATGCAGTTCAATGAAACTAAATTAACATTACCAGTAATGTAGAAATTTTCCATTCGTAGCATTTAGATATCCCGAGTAATGCCTGAAATTTAGGGGAAAATCCAAGCCGGGTAACGATGTCACCTCATCGGGATGTTTTAAAGAGGCCGAAAGACACACAACAGAAAGTATTACAACTATCCGGAACATTATGACACTGAAAAAAAAATATAGATATAAATATATACAATATATAAGACTAAATTGTTAAAATTGGGTACTTTACAATTTTAATCTAATATAAAAGAATTCACCTCACCGATTAAAAGATCAAAGGAATAATGTATAAAGACTCCTCTTTCGTCCAAATTTAAGAGAAATCTCTATAGATTAGATAATTAGAAGAACAATAACGTACTATCGGTCAGGCGACAAGTTTGATATCCTTATAAAAATTAAAAAAGAAAATAGATACCGTATCAATACCTAAACATAACAAATAGTTTTTTATTAATACAGTATTGATTTACATTTACAAACCTTTAGACTTTGAAATCGAACTTCAATAAAACTGTCAACTATGCATAAATATGATAACGCAGTCACAAGACTGAATATTTATAAACAAGATCCATCAATTCAATTGAACGAATCCAATTATACCGCTGCATGACTTTGTAGTCACATGAGTTTAAGAGTTTCTGCATAGTGAAACGATACCCAGCTATCGGCGCATGCTCACGAACGAGCTCAAGTGCAGGTTTATAGTAGTTGGCGCTATATCGCTGAAATTGGCGCATTCTTATTAATTTTACTTTTGAGATGGATAAAGGTTGTTATATTATCTTAATCGCTCAAGTTGGCCAACAATAATTCAATACAAAGCATGTTTAGGCAAAAATAAAAACAAAACTTGGATAAGAACTTAATGATTTTACAATTGGCAATCTTATAATTTAAATTTTTACAATTGTGCATAAGATAATTTTCAATATTTTCTCAGTGAAATTTGTATTTTTCATTCCATTTCTAATGCACAAAAAATAATTAAAAACTACCAGTAGCATTGTTTTAATCTTACACATATTTTATACTCATACACATAAACATTTTGGCTTGACACATGATTTGAAAATTAATTCTTATTTAATACAAACCCATTTTATTATCTCTTTAATACAAACTTTTGTTGAAACCAATTGGGAAAGTATCTAAACCTTATTCATTGATTTAGCATGCTTAGATTTAATTTATTTTTAAATTTAACATTATATACATTGTGTTAATATTTTACTGTATTCAAAAAATATATTTCAATCATCATGATGTTTGTCTTGCTTTCAATTTATTTAGGAGCAACTTATTAGCTAGAAATTGAATTCAATAAATTTGCATAATGTTATGCACACTTGACAGAGAAACTTATACTACAATTTAAATACCATAGGAACTACACAAGAGTTCATCTTGTCATGTAATATGATTACGTTAAAAATTATGAAATTATTTTCATGGTTTTGAACAGTTGGGGAAAAAAAGTCCAACTTTTAGTATATTTTCTTTGTCTGTAGTCAATGAAGCAACTCTGTTAACGTATATTCACTTTTTTTAAACTTTTAAGAATATAAATACTAATTAACATTTCTACTTACCACATATTTTGTGACTTTTTCCATTGTATTATTCATTCTTTACGAATTAACTTTAATTATTATGTAGTACGTAAATAAGTTTCAAATACTTGTTGAATGCTTTTTACTGATTACAAAATTTTAAGTTGTACGATTTTTTAATATCTGATATATGTCTGATTAGAAAAATTTGAAGAAATCATCATAGTTTATACAAATATAATGAGATTGGCAAAAATAATTATACTGACAATTTAACAAATTATCCACAGTCATAATATAATTTTTTTTCTTTTCTGTAGTCTAACATATTTTACAATTAGTTTTCAGTTCAGCAATTTAAATTCTCCTCTATGATACTTTGTGTAAAAATAAAAAAAAAAATAAAAAGAAAATTGAATTAATAGTAAATTTTGAATTAATGTGGTTCATATTTCAAAGTTGACAAAATAAAAATAACGAAATAAAATAAAATAATAAATGTGTGAACACTGCTTTGAATTTTTATAGCCAAAAAAAACACTCAAATAAATACTGCTTATATTCTTTATAGCAGTATTTATCAAGTATTCATCTAGCTTTTCCATTGTCAAAACATTTTATGCATTAAAAACTGTAAAATAATATCTTCACAAAATACAATTTTGAATTATTTCTGAAATAAATTTGGCCAATATATATCTTGACCATTAGAAATATATACTATAAATATTTTACAAGGAAGAAAAGAAATACTTTATGAAAAAGGAAATAGTAAAGTTTCCATAAAAAAGTTCAGTAAAATGAGAAACTAACTGACAAAGAGCAAAGATATAAAAAAGTATGATAATAAATTACTGATAGCTTAATAATATAGTTTTCCCTACACTTTGTTCAGAATAATACTTATCAATAAAACAGACCAACTGCAAAGAAATTCAGAGTTGATTTTGATAATACTTTTCATTTTCAATATACAGCCTTACAGTTGAACAGTTTACAAATCATAAATCCTATTATAATAATTTATATTTCCTATATTAATTGAATTAGTTTCATTTAGCTCTTTTTTTCACAAAAAGATTTACTTATGTGAAAATATATGAAATAAAATGGGCTGAAATGTAGTTTAACAAACCAACAGTAACTTATTCCAAAATTGTCATGATAAATTATGAACTTTTCTACTTTATTTTCTCAAGTATATCATTAAAAAATTAAAATTCAGAGCTTTAAAAAATATTCTAAGTAAAATTCTAGTTTTATACACTACCTATAAAAGCTTCTAAATCTCATATTCTGAAATTATATATATATTATTTATATATTATAGTGAAATTATATATATATATATATATATATATATATATATATATATATATATATATATATATATATATATATATATATTCACAGAAGCTTATATATAAGCTTCTGTGTGTATAACTTTCAAAGATTAGAAGATGGTGAAAATAATTTGTGTGAAAATAATTCTGAGAAATATATTATTCCCTTTTCAGTAGTTTAAAATTGTATCTGTAATATTACTTTAGCATTATTTTGACAGGCGACCCATGTAGTTATAAGCATAAATATTATCTAGTATAATAAATAAACCAGTTATGTAAACATTATTAATTTGAATTTGCTTTGTAGAAATCATTTTAAAGGTATTGAAATCATTCATGCTGTATGTTTTGCTACTGATCTCAAGTTTATTTTGATTGATATCTTTATAACTTAGACTTTTCTATAATTAATACCTTTTTTTGGGGTAATTGGGGATGAGTAATAAAATTTATTCTGCATATTTTTCTTATTTTCAGGCAGTTAAAATTTAAGCCACTTTAAAAACAAAAATATATTAGAAATTTCTTGTCAATTTTCAGATTTATTATAAATGAAAATGTAATTTTCCTGTTAAAATTTTACTTTCAATCCATTTTAATCCTACAGAATATTCTTTTAACTATATATACTTTTAACTATATTAATTCTGCACTTGTTTTAAGATTTTATGCAGAATTAAATTATCTTGAGAATTATGTCTTAATTATTTTGATTGTAAAATCTCAGTTTGGTACTTACGATTTTACAGGTGAGTTTTCTGCCTATGTTCAAAATGTATGACTAATTAATATGTTACTCAAATTATTGTATATATATAAATATATATAGATAGATAGATAGATAGATAGATAGTTTTTCTGCGACTGGGAGAGATATGTCGGGGGGTCCTGACCAAGGCTTGGCTCCCTTTTACCTTATTGCCAAACTGTACGCCAAGATAAAAAGGGCGCGGTTTACTCGAATCAGTAGAACCATAAGGACAAAAATTCGACTTGAGAGACCGACTTGTTCCAGCCTAAATCGAAACTAAGAAACATCGAAACTTTGTTTGTTTACAAACATAAATCATGATCAGAGATTAAAAGACTAGACTTGGAAGAAAGGTTATAAATAGAAACAGGATCTTTAAACAAATAATTATCGAAGAGCAAAATAAATTTAGATCTTATAAAGATTTTAATTATTAAACAATAAAAGGCGATTTCACGCAGCAGAGAACATCTCAACTTATGACAATTCAGACTTTAGTTTCAAGTAGAAGGGCAGTTTATTGTTTGCCTATTGGCTGTTGTAAATGTGAAAATGAATGGAAAGGGCATTTTAGTGGTTCGTGAAGTTGCACGAAATTGCTCTATTGAAAACTGCCCAAGCAACACAGAATTGTTGGGATATCGTTGTTTTACCGTTTTTCTGGTTGGTTGGCCAACAGTTGATTTTGGCCGTCGGCCCTCTGTTGGCACCACCGTTGGCAGAGTGTTAGAACCAACGGTTAAAACTGCGTATGAGCCAACGGTTGTGAGATGGTTGGGCCAACGAACGTCATCGTTGGCTGAGTGTTGCCACTATCAGTTAGAACTGCAGAAGTCCCAACCGTTGTGTGATGGTTGGGACAACGGGCATAATGCCAACGGTTATTGTTGGGCTATAAGGTCAGACTTACATATATGCCAAGGGTTACAAAATTGTGTTTAATTACTGTATTGCATATATTTCAACAATTGTGGTTAATTCATCACAGTGGGCAAACCTATTTTTCTGGAATGTTACTTTTTAAAAATTCAAGCATACAAGTGATTAGATGTTTTAAAAAAATTATTGAATATTTTTTAGTTGTAGAAATAAACTATAGTTTAATTCCACAACTAAAAAATATTCAATAAATTGCATTAAATAGATTAAATGCAATTAAATTAAATAGATTATTATTAATAGACATTAAATAGATTAAATCATTGCATATATGCAATGATTTAATCATTTCCTTCTTCACATTTATTTTTGATATGTAGATACTTGTGCATTATTTTACTTACATTTCATATTCAGACACAGTACCTAATGCTGTCTGACAGTTTACTTCCTTAACACTGGAACCGTGGGATAAGTCATTTTGACCTAAAAACTATTTTGTGTTTTCCTAGCATTTTTTTTTTTCTAAATTGTAATAACAGAAATAATATAATACTAACTAAAAGATATTGTCAAAATTTATCCTCAGAAATATTTTTTATAAAAATTTATATTATTTCTCTTATTACAGTCTGAAAAAGAATAAATCTGTTATAATAACACAAAATAGTTTTCGGGTGAAAAGAAGTCCTCCTGCAGTTTTAGTGTTAATTGAAAAAATTTCATATTTTGAAGTATAAGAATTAAGATGAGCTTAACATGGATGTCATATGAAGTTTCTTCGGTACTAGTTTTATACAACATGATTCTTAATGTTTTGAAGAAACTATACTGTACTTGAAATTCTTGTTTCTCCACATTAAAAATAATTACACATAACTTCAATCTAAATATGTTTACTTGTCAAACCAAAAATAATATGCCCTTTCCCATCTTCTTTTCTAAATAAGCATTTCCCCCATTTCATTAAAAAATAGGTATATATCTAATGGGTAAAATCTGAAATACAACTGATTTTTTAAAGACATATCTAAAAATGTCCAAATATAAGTGTTTGACATACAAAAATTTAGCTGTTAAGAAATAGAAATGTTGTGGTTAATTTTCATCAAAAACGTGACCAATGTGATTAGTTTAACTAATGTAACTATGGTTACATTAATTAAATTAGTCAAGTGATTAAATCTGGAAAAGAGTGACTCACTAACATGCCTGTGAATCTGTGCAAATTAGACAAATACTTTATACTTGTAAAATTTTATTTACATAATTTAAAACAGTGTATACATTTATAAATTTATTTTTCCCCCCCCATCTGGCCGCCTCTTGTCTCTCCCGCCTTCTCTGTCTTTGCAGAAGCGGAACCACGCTTTTATTATTTCTTCTATTTCCTTTTCGGTTACTTCTGGGTGACAGAGTCTGGCACTAGCTATTAGAAAGGAGGAGAAAAAAGGAATTAAATAAAAAAGTAGCTGTTCTAATAGTAATTAAAGTTTATTGCAGCCCTATTTACTGAAATTAGGTAAAAAGATAAAAATAGAGTTAAAATTTAAATTGTTTCTAACAAATATTTGTAAACAAATCCTGAAAATGGAGAAATTCTTACATATAATCACTTCTAGATAACAATGTAACTGTCAATTGTATGAAATTTATCAAATCTAATGTTAATATGCAAATAATAAAGGAAAAGCATTTATAAAATTCTCTGCAAAACAACTGCTTTCAAATTCCTCTTACTTTTAAAAAATAATTTTGAAAAGAATAAGAACAACATTGAAATGTGAACTAATTTGTAAATTTAAAATATTTTATCTTTCATTTCAAATCAATTTGTTGGGTCCTAGTTTCGAATAAAATTTTATTCTCAAGTTGTAAAATATTACACAAAATTATCAAACATTACTTTCAAGCTCTTTACCTGACACCTTGAACTGCTCTAGCTCTATGTTAACCTTACATGTAAAGATTTCTTTAAAACAAGTAATAGTAAGGATGGAACAATTCAATATGGCATGTAAAAAGCTTCTGGGGGTAAATACTATGCACTTATTCATACACAAAGAGAGAGAAAATAAAAATAAAATTACATATTATCACTTTAGATAGGTTGGTCTTCCCCAACGCTAACTTTCCATTTTTCCCCGTCCAATTAATTTTGGAGCAAATGGAGCCTTTGAATATCCGCCCCAATATTCTCCGCGTCGTGTCTTTGATGCAGCCTCCTCCAATGCATGCAAAATGCTGAATCTAATAAAAATTAACAAAATTACAAGAAGAAAATATTTAACATCTGTTTTTACAATAATCTAAAATTAATTTTTTTTTTTTTTTTTTTACCAAAATTGGAACATTATCCACATTGGACAGCCAGCTTTCTACTGCATTAATATCATCTTCGGTTTTACATGGGAAAGGTGGCATGTCAATAACTGAAGGAGGAGAATCTTTCGTTCCAAATTTTCTGAACTGCTCAATTACATCATTTTCAAGTTTTACTATTTTTCTCAGCATGACTTCTTGGAAGCCTATTTAAAAATTACATAAAATATCATTAGATACTTTTGTGTCTTACACTTTATATAACCTTGTGATTTTAATAAGTCACAAGAATTTAAGAATTAATTTTTTCCCTCAGAAATAGAAGTTTTATAGGATATTCCATGGGGTATGAAAGTAAGTCAAAAATTATTTGAAACTGTTAGCTTAATAAAGTACTGGTGATTCCATGGATTGGGCAACAAATAATACAACTATGTAATCCACTTATAACCCAATATATACCAGAAACTAAATTTAAATTAAAAAATAAGAATACATTTACACATCAATAATAAATCAAAAATAAAGAAATCAATCAAAAATAGAAAAATCAAAAATAAGAAAACATTTACACATCATAAAAAAGAATATATAAAACATCATAAAAAGTATTTAAATTGCAATCATCAAAATATAGAATAGAATAAATATAAATATAAATTATATATATAATTTAAACAACTCAAAATGTAGCATAAAACAAATATTAAAAAATGTGTAAAAGCTTGTAAATACAAAACAAAAATGAAAAGAATTTGAAAAATGCATCGGAAACAGCAAAGGAAAAAAGATTTAAAAAGAGTGAAAAGATTATGATACTGACAGATATTGCCAATCTGGGTCGTTCTCCTCGTCGTCCAAATAGGGCACAAGAGGATCTCCCACATCGATAATCTCTTGAATAAAATCAAATCTTGGCTTCTTTGGAGAAGGTGACATAAGATGTTCAATTCCATTGGACTCAGCAGTCGGGAGTTCTACTTCCAAGAGATGCTTTCCTTCTTTGCCCAGCCCAGGGTATACTTCCTTTATACCCTCAAGAAAGTTCGCAATCTTTTCGCTGTATGGTAGGTGCGTCTGGAGCCGACGCCTCCTGTAAAAGTGAACAGCCATATTTTTTCGAATGACGTTGTCATTTCGACCAGAGGTTATTGCTTTTTTAACAGCTTGTTTTCATTTTCCAACGAGTTGATGTGATTACTCCTGTCAACAAACTCACCTTTCGAATGATTGGTCTTTTCGTGAATGGCGTTAGAAAATAACACATCAATATTCTGATACTGAGCTGCCGAATCCGTGCAAATTACTGAAGTATCAGGATGCAATACTTACTGACTAATGGCCAAAGATCCCTCTTGCTCTTCCCATTAACGAGGAAAAACAACCCCTCCTTATCTTCACGGCAATATATGCCGAAGACTGTTTTAGTCATTGAGGCTGTTTTTTTTCCCGATGATATTTGTGTTTAAACAGAAAAGTCTCATCAAGTTCTAAAACACAATTACGGTCTCCGAGTAGCTTGTAGTTGTGGGACGCATACACCTCACAGACTTCCCTGCAAAAGCAATAAAAGTCTTTCGCCGTTTTTAATTCAATATTATGCATACCTCGGGACTGCCTCAATGCACTCAAAGTCCTGACTGCCTCCGTTACGCGAACATTCCATACAAAGAAGAAAACTAATGCTAGTATATCGCTAATCGGTAGTCTTGATCCTTCAAAGAAAGTATTAGAGAGGGGACTGAGAGAAAAACGACATCCATTGCACCACCATCAAAGTTTACGTCTTGAAACTGTCATCGTAGCTCCACACTTTCTAGCTATACTTTCCTTCTTTGGAATCAAATCCATATCCTGCAAAAAAGAAATACATTTCTCTTCACTGCCCAATAAATCATTAGCAGTGAGATGGCCAATCGTTGTTAAAACAGGATGCATAATCAAGCAAAAAGCAGATAAAAATTAAAAACGGATAAAAAAATAAAAGCAGTAAATGCAAATAAATGAAGGTAAACAGAACATTAACTCAAAAAACGGAGTCAAGAGAAGTCAGTCGAGTGAGACTGCCAGCAATTGAATGAAGTTCTTGGCGTAATTTGAGGTCGCCAATTTGGATCCAATAATCCCGCCAAAATGGAAGGCAACCTTCCTAAAACTGTGCAAAAACATATATCACTTAGATTCTAAATATATTTGTTCTGCCCAAGCAATCCAGTTGCCCTAATGCCTTGAACATCTTTGACCATTCACTCCCTCTACCATTTCATTTATGGGTACATTTCCGAAAGCAATAAATATTCTTTCTGCATCACTTAGAACCGATTTCTGCTAAAATAAGTAGTTCTCTGTTTGTAATCTAAGTTCCGACTGCATTTTAACTCGAGATGTCTGAAAACACGTTTCTGCATCACTTAAAAACCGATTTCTGCTAAAATAAGCCGTTTTACAAATCGAACTCTTATTCTTTCGATTCGTATGATTCGAGTAAACCACGCCCCTATTTTCTTGGCATACAGCTTGTAGCTAAGATAGAAAGATACCAAGCTTGGAGTACCCCAAGTCCTCTACTACTCCGCAATAATAGTTTTTCACCTGAAAGGCTCTTAGAAAATGATATAATTAATAAAAATATAAGAAATCAAGCACCATATTGGGAGATTGCGCGGAACCTTCAGACCGAATGAGTATAGTGGCATTGGCGTGAAAGATAACCTCTGAGACTTTACCTTGGCTTAGTTTTCACGCCAATGTAGGTTGTCCAGCCCTCTGAGAGTTTACCTTGGGGTGGAAATGTAGGTTGACAAGTACTTCCGATATTTTATAAAAGTCCATTTTTTGATTGGTCAGTAGAGTGAAGAAGACTACATCAATAGGAGAAAGTACATGTTTGTAAACAAATATGAGTGCTGACTACAACTCAACTGTTCGTTGTCAAACATTGCTTGTTTTCATTGTATATTATGAGCTTCGATATGGATCACGTATACAACAAAATTAAATTTTATTTAAAGGGACGGGAAGGAAACATCAGAAGTTGGTTAAGTAATTCAAAATACTTTTTTTAGCACTTACAAATGTATGTATATATATATATATATATATATATATATATATATATATATATATATATTAAAAATTAAACACTTTACACAGTACTATTAAGTATAATCAAAGTATAACTACTCTGATTATGTTAACAGGCACTATAAACTATTATCTAACATTTTTATTAAGAATCTAATAAAAATGTGGAAAACCTGATCATTTTAAGGACAAAAAATAATCACATTTATAGGTACAGTACTTCTCAAAGCTTAGAAAATACATTAGAAATATGAAAATAAAACAACTTAGTAATAATAAAAATATTCTTAGAGCATAATAATTTTATATAATCTATTATATTACAATAAGGTTAAAGTTTTATCACCGTTCTGAAAATGTTTCCCGCAAATTCTCGTACATGAACTTGGAGACCAGTCTTGCCTTTTCAAAGCTTTCATCCAAAGCATTCGCAATGTAGGATCTTTAGGAGAGCAATAAAATCCAATATATTTGCCTTTTTTGAAACTTTTAATATAGCCATACGTACAACAGCTTGTTACCATTTTCAGATAATTGACAAAATTAAAACCCCAATAACTGTTGTGTTTGTTCACTATTTGTGCAGAGTGTGAGTGTTATAAGAGATCAGGCAGGGGAATACATCACAAGACATTTATATAATACGCAACACACTCGACATTTACATAACTGCTTTACAAATGAACAACCAATGTACATCACATATTTCAGTCTTTCAGTTCGAACATCCGGCGTGCGCGATCTTCCGTCACGGTTCGCCGTTAACTCCCCAGTTAATGCACCACAATAACAAATACAATCCATAGGAAATTCAAATGTTTTGCCAAAGAGGAAGTTGAGCTGCAATTTTTGTTGCAACTGACGCCAGGCTCACATTCTCTATTAGTTCCTCCTTTATCAGACACGTAGGAGGAGGAGTCACAGACCAGTTCCTACATCAATAAGGCGATTTAACACAGTAAGGCAAATTCTCAAATTATGAGAATTATGGCTTTAGTTTCAAACGGAAGGGCAGTTTATTTTTTGTCTATTGGCTGTTATAAACATGAAAATGAATGGGAAGGGCATTATAGTAGTTCGTGACGTTGTGACAAATTGGCTTATTAGCTCCTCCTTTTTCAGAGACATAGTAGGAGGAGTCACGGGCAATTTTTATGGCAATCAAAATATATGGGTATCAAAAAGTTTGACCGACATAAATAATCCAGGCGAGTGACAGTGATTCTGAAGATCGTCATATTCACCTGTGACTCTGGACACTGGAAAAAAAACATTTTGGGTCGCCTAGGGCCGAAGGCCCTTTATCCCCAGTATTGGACATATATATGTGATCAACATTACAACTAATCCTTTGGCTGATATTTGGATAATATATATAGAAAAGGAAAGAGGAGAGGGGAAGGAAAAGAGAGAAGAACATAGACAAAACAGCGCAGAATAACACCCGTGACTCTACTCGTGGTGAATATGGTAGCGCTCATTGGGCTATTTAAGGTCTAGTGAAAGTGCTCGCTGTTGTCTAGGATATGTGCATTTGAATGAGAAATGGTGATATAGCGAGGAGCTTCTGCATGGTGAATCGATTTACCAAAACCTAAACTAATATGCTCTAATACGCATGCACAGGGTACCGTTTCACCGAAAGATGTTATGGCAACACTTATTACGCTTAGCATAGCAAACGCTAAACTTAATCATAATAGACACAATGTACACATACAGAGATGCAACTTCCGTAGGCAGTAATAACTCTTCTGTAACATGGGACTCGCTTAAAAAGTGATGTCTCCGTTGTCAGACCATCCGAACTAAAGATCGCTCTTCTGGCAATTTTATTTTAATTAATTGAAAAAACATTGGCATAGGGGTGCTTATACACGTTTTTATACAGACTTTTTTTTATTTTATAAGCTATTAAAACAAAACTAATCATAATTGCTTTTCTAGAATGCTTTAATGTAGCTATCTTAAATCTCTAACATAGTCCATATAGTTAGCTTATATAGAATATATTTAATACAAATTTATCAGTTATAACTAATTCACAAATATTTATTTTTTAGTCTTCTAATCTCTTTGATTAATTATGTTCATCTAATATTGACACTATTTATGCCGAGATTGAATATCAATTATAAAATTTACCCTTTTAATTGATCTTTAAATACTGTATTTTTCTATAAACTGAAATATTTCTGAGAATATTCTGTGTGTTAATTGTGTAAAAGTTTACTGCTTTTACATCAAAATGATTATATAGTATTATTCCTCTATTTTTATTTGCTGTCAGATAATGTAAACATTTAAATAAAAAATGATGTTTCTTTTATTTATTAAGGAAACAAAAATTGAATACATTTTTTATTACAGTAATAATATTTAAAAATGTACAAAATTGATTATTATATCAACAAAATTTCACAAGTTCTCTTCATTCCTTCCATTAAATATAAAACAAAGAAAGTACTGATATAAATTTTAATCAATATAAAATTACAGCATTAACACAAAAATTTCATTAAAATTATTTCATCTCTAATTCTGGATTACATAAATTGCACAAAAACTTTATGCTTTATTACTTACCCATTTTCATGCATATAAATTCAAGCTTAATATTTTTTTTTTTATTTCAGAGATGCATATTACTAACAGAGCTTTCAATACATGTATAAATATATCTACTCTTTTCAATAGGCACAAGAGGATTAATGATTTATTGATAAATGAATCATTAATCCTCATGCTTCTATTAAATGCTAGAGTGTAAAAGGAAATGTAAATGGTAATTAGTTTAAAAGTCTGAGGCACATCCATAACAGGGGAATTTTATAAAGACTAGCACATATGAATTTCGGAAGGTTTATTATGAAAATTTATAGATTTTACAGTGCAATTTTGATAGAATTTATAAAAACATCAAATGAAAATCGCACATTAATTCAAAATATCAGTTATCAGTTGTCATCTATGACGAATTTAAGTGATATATGAGAAATCGAAATTTATAAGGATAAAACCAAGAGTAATGTAAGTGTTAAGTGTAGATATTATAAATAGATGCCATAAAATAGAGAAATTTGAAAAACGTGAATCAAAATTTGAATGCTTAAATGAAAATTCTAATTAAAGTTCATTGATATGGGGGAAACTCAAATTGTATACATCCTTTTTGTAAAAGTTCCTATTTTGTGTGTTTGGAAACTTTCTTGGAAGTTTCTAACAAAGGCGTAACTAGGAGGGGGTTATAAGCCCCCCTAAATCATGTGTAGTTACGCCTATGTATGAAAGGGATCTATTGTGATACTCATAAAGTATATTAAGAATTAATAATCAATCACTTAACCCTTACGAGATAAAATTTTAATAGGTAGACAATATACAAGCTAAACAAATGCAAACATTCTTATGTTTTGGGTAACCTAATAGTAAGGATACCCCGTCCACTCAGAAGGGTTTATGTGATCATGATTTATCAGATGTATTGGATGAACTGTATATTTTCCTTTGGCATGACCAATTTTGGGGCACCTTGGACCGAAGGCCCATTATCCCCGGGATACACATAGTTATAGGGATCACCATGGTTGCCCTAGGGTACCTAAAGTGATCTCTCTTATCATAAGGAGATTTCTTCATTATCAATGCTTGCAATATTTTTATAAAAGTTGTTTCAGGCAGCTTCGAATCGGTTGAACCCTGAGGTCTTGGTGAAGCATAATATTAGACATATATATATTAGATTTCTTATACCACACAGAGTTTTATTTTGAATAGTTTGTTGCCTCTGGATCTGTTAGATGGAAACCGACCCCCAGACCGTGGCAGAGTAAAGGAGTATTGACCTAAGAATGATTTTATATAATAAAATTTTGTTCCCCATTCCTCACTGATTTTAGTATTTGTTATATTCTTCAAAACTGTTATCCATGTTTTTTCACATCTCGTGGTATTTGTATCGATTTGATTAATGTCACGCGCGATACGATTGAATTTAAATGAATTGGAATGTTGCTTGTATATATATATGTATGTTTCCCATCTCTGTTCAGATGGCCCAGGAGAGTCAGTAAATGAAGCTCCAGTGCGATGTTCAGATGTGAGGGACGAGCATTTTATGCATTTTTCTCCTACTGAAAGTAACTAGGATATCATCACTATCAAGTCTTCTCAGACCGTGATGGCGTGGTGCATCCAGTAGAGTGCCTGCCCAGCTATAACTCGCGATTTCAACATCTATAAAAATCTTTTCTTCATGAATTTTGTACGGATGTCTCTGGCCGCAAAAATATGTGTTTTATTTCTATCCCTAAACTTTCTACTCTCTAGTTTTGAGTATTGAATTCACGAATCCATCTCCCTATCCCCTCTTTCTTCTTTTTAGTTGTTTTATTTTCTGCTCGTTGTCATTTTATCCTTACTGTTAGAAATCTCTGGATTAGAGGGCTCTGCCCAGGCAATCCAGTTGAACTACCATCCTGAAGATCCTGTTCAGTTGAAAAATAAATGTGTGCTATGTCCGAAATAGTAGTTCAAGGAATTCTTTTTATTCAATTACTACGGCCACAACAGTATTGGAGGTGAGTAAGGGAATATTTAGCTTTGTTAAATTAGGCTATAATATAGTCTATGTTTTTGTTCCAAATGAGCCTGCTACAAGAAAAACCTCAAGATATTTTACTTCTCTCACAAAGCAAATCAGATGACCATTTACTATTACCGGGGAGGGGGAGGAATTTTTCTGAAGACGAAAAAGATAGCTTTGTTTTTGTTGGGGGGTTTTTATGCGCCAGCATTCGGACCAACGCTCGAGTATATTAATGTGTCTTTGTAAGTATTTGTGCAAGTACTTGACGTTATGATTTTTTAGCAAGAATCATGTAGGTTTTGAGAACTTGCTTGCAACGTAGGGACTGTCCCTATCCACTCCTACATTCAAGAAATCGTGTTTACAATAATGTGGTCATTTAAAAATGTAATAGTTCTAATATTTAAAAGCTAATCCTTTAGTTCTGAAAAAAAGTAATATCAATCCATGTGAAGCGATAAAATATTTACTTTTGCAAGCCTACTAGTTTTTTGTTTTTTCTTTCAAAGATTCATGGACTTTTAACTGTAGAGAACCGCTTCGCGTCATACGAAACATTTATCATTAGCAGAATGATAGGGTAGAGAACTTTTGAGTTTTATATTAATAATCCAGTCATTGCTCTCTGCAGGTTTGATATTTCACGGAAAAATATATATTAATTTAAATAACTATGGCTCCAGTTTTTAGTAAAGTTGCTGCTCGTAATTCTGCTTTTATAGCCGCTTCAGTCGGTGTTGTATATTGGATTGCTACAGTGCGTTTAAATAGAGGAAGAAAAAGGTATTTTTTTTTTCTTGTTTGTGTTGTTTTGCTTTAATTTCCTCGGCCGTATCCCTATGTAAAGCAAATCATATAAAATGTTTATTATTATTTTTATAAATAGTTTTATTAATTAAAATTATACAGATTTCCTTATACAAAGTTGCTCTGCTAAATAATATGCAATAATATGCATCAGTGATTATATTTATATGTTAATTGCAGTGTTTATTTAATATATTAATGTCATTTATAGTTTTTCTTAAAATTTAACTGTTGCCGGCATGGTTTGAAAGGAAATAACGTTTTGTTCGAAAATATCTTTTAAAGTTTGTAGTTTATTTTTTTTTATTGCATGTTCTAAACAAACCTTATTATCAGTTTGATACCAAATTTAACTACGTGTAGGGTTTTTTTTTTTTTTTTTTTTTTTTTTTTTTTTTTAACTAGGGAAACTAATGACATTCCTTTACTTGAAATAGCTATGAAAAATTATCACACACATACATGGATTGCATTTTCTTTAGATATTTATTTTTGACATTGCTATCATTTTTATTTAATATTCATTTATAATGATAAATTTGGATAAATATCTGAAATATTACATTCTATTTTTTAAGCATCTCATAATTTATTTTTCTATTTGCAGAGCAGAACTTGTAGATGAAGTTGCATGTGCTTATGCTCAAGTGAGTATTTATAGTTTATATCAATATAACTTTATTTTGAATGTAACAAAAATATTTCCTTTTAAGTAAAATATTAAATTTGAAACTCTAAATTTTTCAATTTAGAAAGAAGAGAAGAAAGTTAAAGTTCAAGTGGACATGAACTTTTTTAGGTAAGAAATTTTTTTTCTTTAAAAAATTTTTATACGTTAGAATATTAGTATTTGAAAAGGTCTTTAGTTTCTTTCTTAACATTATTTTTCTATGAATTCATTTTTAGAAGTTTTAACATATAATAATGTTGTTATTCATCTGTAAAGTTTTTTTTAATCATTTTTGTTAATACTAGTATGCATTTACTGCAGACTGTTGAGCACACTTTCTTTTTTTAATGTGTATTAAAATATGTGTATGTGATAAAATGTGTGTTTTTATGTTTTTTAGTTGTAACAATATAGGGGGGGTTGAGAGCGGATTTTCCCCTTAAATTTGTATGATTTATTATTTCCCCTTATTTCCTTTTTCCGTGGGTCCTCATAATTTTGAAGCAAGGATCAAGCAGTATACCCCCCCTCCCTTAACTTCATAGATGCTTGGGAATTGCAAGCCTACTTTATGTGCCTCAGCTTCTATTAACCCCTTGTCACACAGACACGTATGGGAGATATTTGTCAATTTATGGGCCAAAGTAGACTTTAATGTCTCTGACAGACATCGAGCAGCATAACATTAAACCATTTAATTATTTAACTTGTGTTTCTATTTTGTTTTGATTAGACTGTTCAGGATTCATCCCCTATATAATAATAGCTTAAGTTATCTGTCCATCTGTCCTCGAATTTATGAAGCATTTGGATTTTGAATGGATAGAGGCATCCATATTGGGTTCTTCATGAGTTAGGGTTAGCAAAATTCAAAGCGAGTTCGAAATCCACCCCTTCCCCCTAGTTTAATGCCATTATTTCAAGCCTTATTTCTGCCGGTCAAGAACAGACAATTAAATTCATCAATTTATCACATTATAAGTAGATGAAAATAACATTTTTTTCTAGCATTATGACATCATTCATTAACCATCTCATTTAATCTTATCAAAATCATTTTAAATTATTTAAATATTTTCATAAAAGTCTCGGGTTTATTTCACGGAATAATAAATATCTAGCGTTTAAGTTACATATCTTTGAAAATTAAGAAATTTGTTCATTTGTGTGTTTGTTTTTTATGCATAACCACAAGGTTTACAATCAAATCAGCTAAATTTTGGACATCATTCATATATACCACCCAATAATCACTGTCAATATTTAAACTTCTGCTGTTCATCCTATCACGTAATAGGATAAGATAAATTAAAGTTGGCAACTAACATGCTGTCATTAACGATAAACAAATTATTGAGCATGTATAAGATAATTTTCAAACAAAAATCAAACTATTCTTTTTACCTGCTTCATAGGGTACTCTACAATTCTGGAAAATTAAAAATTTTACGGATCCCGTCATATGATGGCCGTTATGCTGGTGTGTAAATAATAAAATATATGAAGCAGATCAACTTAGAAGTGCAAAAAATGCCTACTCCTCTGTCTACTTAAAAATAATTTGAGAAGTTTTATACTTATTTTATACCATTATTTGTCATTTAACATTTGTCTTAAATGGGACATAGCAATGCATATTTAAATATAAAATGTTTATTTTCTCATCTTGCACAGAATGGTTCACTTAAGCTAGAAGTAAATAGTATCAAAGAACTAAACAGTATTTTTTGGACATATCAAATTCCCTTTATTAATAAGTCAAGGGGTTTATGGACAGTGGTGTTCTTTGGTCGTCTTGAGCCTCCATTCCATAACCCTCTAATTTGTAGTGGCTGCACTGCGCTACCAGAACTTACACATAATTATACTCATTAAAAAAGCAGTCTATAAATTTATTCTATGATTACATTTAAATGCTCGTAACATTTATAACTGAGAAATATGAGATTTATAGTTATCATTCATTATAAACTCTTATTTTATACAAAGTTTGTTGTATAGAATTTATTAGAAAACTGCTACTAACTTCATTTTAATGGAAAAATTTATTTATTGCAGGCAACTGAAAGCAATTTTGAAGATAATTTTACCAGGAATTTTTTCAGCAGAGGTCAGCTTAAATTTCTCTTTCAGTTTTTATGTATTTGAATTTATTTGAATGAATCTAATTATTTCCATCTTGATTTTTAGTTTGCGTTTATTGTTATGATAGCTGGCACTCTGATCGGTAGAACATTATGTGATATCTGGATGATCCACAATGGAACTGTTATTGAGAGGTAACTTTTGAATTTCTTCACTCTTTATAGAACCAAACTCAGAGCATTCTCATTAGTCAGTAAAACCATAGCCTGTTGAAGCTGAAAATAACTTTCACTTCAGTTGTAGTTCTGAAAGCAAGTCCATTACACACACCATATAATCTATATATCACCATATATATATATATATATATATATATATATATATATATATATGAATGTTAATTATAAGTGTATATCTATGTAAATAAATGTGTATATATGAACATATATATCAGGACAATTATATATATAATTTTTTAACTCTAATGTTCATATCATTTCTGTCAAATATATATCAAAGAATCAGTAGTCAGTAAAACCATAGCCTCACCATATATATATTTTTTTATATATATATATATATATATGTATGAATGTAATTATAAGTGTATATCTATGTAAATAAATGTGTATATATGAACGTATATATCAGGACAATTATATATATTTTTTAACTCTAATGTTGATATCATTTCTGTCAAATATATATCAAAGAATCAGTAGTCAGTAAAACCATAGCCTCACCATATATATATTTTTATATATATATATATATATATATATGTATGAATGTAATTATAAGTGTATATCTATGTAAATAAATGTGTATATATGAACGTATATATCAGGACAATTATATATATTTTTTTAACTCTAATGTTCATATCATTTCTGTCAAATATATATCAAAGAATCAGTAGTCAGTAAAACCATAGCCTCACCATATATATATTTTTATATATATATATATATGTATGAATGTAATTATAAGTGTATATCTATGTAAATAAATGTGTATATATGAACGTATATATCAGGACAATTATATATATAATTTTTTAACTCTAATGTTCATATCATTTCTGTCAAATATATATCAAAGAATCAGTAGTCAGTAAAACCATAGCCTGTTGAAGCTGAAAATAACTTTCACTTTAGTTGTAGTTCTGTCAAGTCCATTACACACACCATATAATCTATATATCACCATATATATATATTTTTTTTATATATATATATATGTATGAATGTTAATTATAAGTGTATATCTATGTAAATAAATGTGTATATATGAACGTATATATCAGGACGGTAGCCAGAAATTGTTTTCTGGGGGGGACCAAAGAGGAAAGACGTTATTTGTGAATGATACTTGAGTAAAAGAAAATTAAGGAATAAAAGCAGTGATGTATGACAATTATCCATTTTTAACTCAAATAATTAAAAAGATTTGATGACAAGCAAAAAAAGGCAAAAACTAAAGAGAAAAGGCAACATAGCAGAATACAGAGAAAACGTTAAATTTTCAGCCAGCGTCTTGTCAAAACTTTTTATAGCCGAATCGATTTTTTTAAAAACATTCCTGTACAGTTAGGCAGATGGCAGTTACACACACGTGGAATATTATCTTTTGACAAAATGGTCTTCTAGAATTTCGGGAGGGGACTGGTCCTCTAAAATCCCTCCCCTTGCTTACGGCCTTGGTGTATATGTATTATATATGTGCATGTGTATATGTGTATGTATATGTGCATATGTTTACATATGTATATTATGTAAATATGTGTATATGTGTGTGTGTGTATATATATATATATGTATGTATATATGTGTATGAGTATGCATATATGCATAAGTATATATGCATAGTGCATATGTGTATATATATATATATATGTATATGTGTTTATGTAAATGTGTGTATGTATATATATATGTAATAATTTTTTAACTCTAATGTTCATATCATTTCTGTCAAATATATATCAAAGAATCTCTTAAATCTAAGTTATTACGGACTCCTGGGAGAAAACAAAATTAGAAATTTCAGTAACTGTAAATTCATCCTCATTAGCAATGAGCTGAAATTTTAAACAAGTAGAAACTCACTACTAATTAACCATTTTTTGACGGGAAGCGCTAATGTGTGCTTATCGAAGAAGTTGTACCAGATACATCCTTAGGATATTTACTCTTCAGATACAGATTTGTCTCTTCAGTCATTAATTTCATTATTGTATCATCAAAGTAATACCTAAAGAAATCAATTTCTTCTTCAACCAAATTATCCACTTTAATTCCAGGAAGTGCTTTAAATGGTAATTCCAATAAATTTTCTGTTGTGGATGACCAAGGAGAAGTACTTGCTTTCGATGTACTTGGCATACAGATGTCCGAAATGTCCTCATCATCATCATTATATTCGCTAGAATCTTCAGGAGTAGAACAATCAGAATATATTCTAGTGTTACTATCACTACCACCAGAATCTGTTTCAGAATCAATATCTGAAATATTTGTATCATTTCTGCTATTGTAGGCTCAGTTAAATATTTTCGATGCTTTGACACTGCAATGGTAAAAACAGAAAGAATTCACTTCTACAAAATCTAATTATCCACTAAAAACTGGATTGCAAACCAAAAGAAACAACACTCTAGCAAAAATTATATAATCGAAAACCACATGTATGTGAGTCATGCGTCTCTCATTTTGAGTAGAAGGTCAAATCTTATATGTATCGGAAACCACAGTATACAATGCCATCTTGTGCTGAAAATTATAGTTTTTGAAACATTCTAGGACACTGCCACAAATGTGTGATTATCAGGGGTGAACGAAAAAAGACTTTGTCACGCATGTGTGTTGGCTGTGAAATGAGTGTTTCTTGTTGGCACATATACAGGATAGTAGTTGCAAAAGGTTAAAAAGGAAAATCACTTTATAAGGGGTCTATTTGGTGTTATATGTATCATACACAGCACTATGAAGTAAGTTTTATAATAGTTATTTGTCCTGATTTCAGTGATGTACTTACGAAAAGAGTAAATTCCTATAGGGGAGACTTGAAAAGTCATTAATATATCAGTCTATGTTTAAAAACATCATTTTTTGCCAAAAATCATAATTTTTTTTTAAATTTCTCTATTGTAAAATTTCAACTTTTAGGTTTCTAAATCTGTTTTTGTTTTGTCTCTAAGTCATTTCAAAGAAAAGTTACAGCTATCGAAATAAAACAGAAGTAGCGACTTCGGAGCAGGAAGTTGGGAATTTAAAGCCATTTATAGAGAATTTTTTGGACAAAACTTTAAATTTTCACCAAGATTAGTTTAAACATTTTTCTAGTATTTTTAATAATTAGCAACTCGGCAATTAGAAAGTTTGGAAGCAAGAAATTGTGGGGAATTTTAAACATGTATCTGAATTTTTTAATAAAGTTGCTTTCTTAAACTTCAAATGCATTTTTCTCAGAAAGGTATTTTTTATAGAATGCCTGAAACTCGAAATAGGATTTCTGAAAAAGTTCTTAAAATATTGTGTCGAAAATTATTATGAATGCTTTTGATAGTATTGACTAGGGAATGACCTAACAGCTTTAAATTTGGATAATATTTATTGCTGTTACACTCACAGTTAGATATAAAGGTAATGAAAATTCATTAAAAATTCAATGTGTATGCTTTTGAAGGACCAAAAGTGTTTGTTAAATGTAAATGAAGGAAATATTTTAGGGGATTCAATAGTCCAGTGACTTATCACTTGCAGATGTGATAAAACTAATATTCAACAAAATTGGGTATGAATATACCTATTTTTTTTTCTAAATATAAGACTAGTAAGTTTCTTTTTCTGAATTCTAGGAAATTCCCATTAAATGTGCCATGTCGGTTATTTAATTATGTTTATTTAAACATATAGCTTTTCATATGTGATAATTTTTTCTTTCACTTTTTTACTGGAGATCAAGAAAACTTTTTTATTTTAATGTGTGAACAGAATTGCACCAGAATATTATTGATATCTCTGAAGTAACAAAATATTTTAAGAGTAAAATTTCTTTGCCTTAGCTAGCCTGAAAATGAAGTACATTTTGAGAAGGAAAATCAGAAGCAGTCCAGGAAAGAAAGAAATTGTCTTTTTTCCTTATTTTCAGTCATGATGATTTCCTCTTATGTAGTTGAATGCTCATTATCTGTTGATATGGGTGTTTTGACATACTTCTTTCCATTCAAAAGAACCTTGAATTACATATACTGATCAGTGCTTTTTAATTCTCTACACTAATGAATGCTTTTTTTGATTTAAAAAAATATATACATTCTTATTTTTATTTTCTACTAATTTAATGATATAAATAATTCTTATAGCATAATTTACGTTTTAAATGCTTGGCATCATAAAGGGACCAATTAGCTTTTAATAGTAGGATAAATGCTAATAGGTTTCTATTTGAAAATAACTTTATATTTTAAATATTACTGGATTTAAAAAGTCGCATGACTCTTAAAACTTCAAAAATTTTTATTTTTTATTTTTTAATGTATTAAACTACAATCATTTCTGTGCTTTTTGGTACTATTCTTTTTTTTTTTTTTAATTCCAAGTAGAACGAGTCATGATTAAATGTATAATTACTCTTACACAGGTAAAAATAAGCATTTTTATCTTGAATGGCATTTTTCTCATTTTCTAAAATTTTACTCGTGCACACATTGTATTTAAAAAAGTACCACCCCTCCGTACCAAAAATATTTGGCTGATTAGAGGGGTTGGCTGCTCTGAAAGATTTTATTTACTATTATAAGATAATTACTATAATGCTTAATATAAACAAGTCTGACATATATTCCTTATGTAAATAAAATTGAAAACTTATCTAATGAGAAAATAGTACTTTATTTCATTCTTTACATTTTTTTATAAAAAGGCTACAATTTGTTTCTGTTTGTTCTGTAATCTTCGTACTCCTTCAAACTCAAATTCTTTAATGACTTTGAGGATTTCTGTTCTTCTGCAGTTAAATAATTCAGCTAACTTTTTTGCCAATCTGCTATTTTCATATTCATGCAGAACTTCAATGCTCTGCTTGAGATTTAGAAAAACACATTTTGACATTGCAACTCAGATCACTGACCAACGAATGAAATGAAACTGGCGTGAATGACATTTTTGCGGACAGATGTACAATTCTTCCTTAACTGTACCGATTGGAATTCCAAACAAAGGCCCTAGGACATTGACAATGTTTGATTGTCCAGTTCCTCCCTCAGTTTCTATGGATGGTGCAATAGGGATTCCCTATCTGAAGGGTGTAGGAAGAATACAAAAGAAATAACAGATTTATTCTTTCTTAGAAGGGAGGGGGGGACTGCAGAAATGGACTTCTCAAGTTATTTCTCTGTCCTATATCCAACCATAAACCTGACCATGAGTTTTTTCACTCAAAATTAAAGCATGGAGTGAGTAGAATTTCCCAAAAAATGAAAGAAGCAATCTGACTTGGTGGTCGCTTCGAGGGGTTCAAGTGGCCGCTGATACAGGTTATTTTACCATTAGGTCTATGAGTCGAAAAATCTGTGCCATGGAAAAATTGGCTGCTTAGAAGGGTGGCCGCTCGGAGAAGTTTCACTGTAGATATATTCAGTTTGTTATGCAGAATAACTTAAATCTTAACTCAAATTAATTGTCACTTTAAGTAATTGTATTTTATATTTATATATGCTTTTAAAGATTTTTTTTTTTTAAATATCTGAATCATATTCAGTAGAAAAGTATTAATCTTATTAAAATGATTTAGTTTGAGATAAAAGTTCAAGATACACCTTATTCTTTTATGTAACAAGTGGAATTCAATTTCTGGCACCCATATCTTATTAGAATCCTGTATGTAGGAAGGATAAGTAAAATTTTGATTTTAAAATAAGATTCAAAACTTATCAATATTTTTTACTATTAAAATTTGTATTCTATGATCTGAAAAAAAAATTTTTTTTTGGGGGGGGGACAGTTCAAGCATTTGTTGGTTAAAATTTCATTATAATTTGATGAGTATGTGATGAGGAAAAAAATAATTTGAAAATATAAAGTTTAACATTCTGTGACAAAGATCCTTTAAATGCATAAAGAAATATTTTGGTAGTGAAATGAGTTTTGCAATTTTACTGTATTATAAAGAAATATTTTCATTTTATTTTTAGAGCAATAATTACTCAAGACATTTCCTTATTCCGAAAAAGCTTAGAAGCATTCATTTTTGCAATGCCAATGGTATGTTTTTAAATTTTTATTATTTGACAGAAATTGAATTGTTAGAATATACACATTAATTACATGGTATCTTAAAAATTGTATTATTGACCTGGAATCTTATTTGATTTGGGTGAATATAATTTGATCAGAGGCTAGAAGCCTATTTTCATATTTATTTCAGATGAATGTATTCATAAAAGATAAATATAGATGTATAATTTATATATAATTAAAATTAATGTTTCATAGAATCTATCTGGTATTTTGATAGACACAATAAAACTATTAAAAATTAAATATTTATAATTATTGAATATATAATTTGTAATATCATTAGATTATAATTATTTAATTGAAATATTTGTATTACATAAACATAAGATTAATATATACAGTACCATATATAATATATAAATATATTACGTTACATAATATAAAATAATTAAATGTTTACAATAATTCATTTTATTTATATGTAATGGTGTACTCTGTTTTGAGAATAAAAATTCACAAGTCTGTTTCTTTGATTTTCAGGCAATAAGTGGGCAAGAGGGTATAGTTTAATTTCAAAAAAGTTGTACTTGTGCCTTTATAAAATATTATCTAGATTCTGTAAAATGTAAATATCTTTTAAATGTAACATATCCAGAGTTTGAACTCTTGATATCTATAAATCATGTACATTTTCCTTGTACTGTGATTGGTTGCGAGCAAATGAATTTGTTTGGCAGAATATTTGGAATGTTCAATACATCATCTGAAAGAATTTAGTATGGCTGTTAACAGCTATCCTGTTTTATTTATTTTTAAAGTATATTTGTTACCTTAAATCAAGAATTTGGCTAAATTTTCTAAAATACACATAAGATTAACATATTGCTTATTAAAATTTCGCGTCTCATTAATTCAAAAGCTGAATGATGGCTGATTGGTTAGGGTACTGGAGTTCGTGGGTTCAATTCCCACTGAGGCATGGATGTTCGTAGCCGTTCAGAATCGGCTTTAAGCTGTAGGTCCTGGTCTCATTAGCCCTCATGTTGCAAAAAAGTAGACCATAGCACTGCAAACTAAACCAAAATCATTAATTCCAAATTAGCTTTTCATTGGATAGAGGATCCATTGCCATTAAAACAATGGTCACTTTGGTATAAAGTAGCATTTTCTAGCCTGTTGTACACATACCATTGATGGTACAGGAGTGGCTGATTGGTAGTCTGTGAAAAATAATCAATAATGGTGGACATAAAAATAAAAAATATAAATATACAGACAAATCAACACAATTTAATTAATTTTTGGTTAAGCATTGATAAAGAATATGAACAGCTTTTTGAGAAAGCTCTTAAATTATTATTACCATTTACTAATATGGAATTAGTAGAGAAAGTTTTTTCTTCTTTAAAAATAAGTATCAAAACAGATTGAACCCAGCTGTAGACTTACCTCGATTCTTTTTAACCCAATTTCAAAAAATTGTTCTTCGAAACCAGTCCAGGGCTCATTAATTTTATTTTATTTAATATTTGATTATAAGAAAATAAATTAATTGGTTCTTCATACTTTTCTGTTTTTATTAAAACCATTTATTTGTAAATATTCTATGACAAAATAGCAGATAAATATGAAACTTTGAACAAACACACACACATATGTGTTACAGAGAGTTTATAATCGGCATGATGTTTAAGTGTGTTTCAATTTAATTTGTCTCATTATGTGATGGGAATACATGGCCACCCTATGAAATGCATAATGCAACTGACTAAGCGCAGTACTATAGATTTAGATGTAGGGAAAAGCAGCTTATAAGAGCACCAGCAGTGACCCAAGGCCTATTATACTGAATCCCCCCTCCCCATTTACTAGAACAAAAGAGTCCCAGCAATAAGTTAAGAATATTAACAATCAAGTCTCAAAGAGACCAATAGCTGAGATAAATCTAAGCAGCCATTTAACCTGCATGTTGGCTAACTCCCATGGTTCAATGAAGTGTTCACAATCACACAAGATGCGTAAGGAACTGCCTTCCACCATGTGATACCCCTTACATACCAGCTATCCATGATGCCAATAATGTTAAGGTGCCTCTTGAGGCACCAGTCAACAGACCAGTGGCTACCCTTAGCTCACTGTCATAACAAGAAAAACAAAATAAATTTCAAATCAAACATATCTCTTAACACATCTCCAAACTGAACTGAACTCTTACTGGAGAAAGTAAAAAACAACCTGTTAAACAGATCTCCCAACTGAACTCCTATTTGGGAAAAACACAGCATAACACACGCCAACACATCTCCCGAGGCTATATATGCCTGCTAATTAGCATAAAGCTCACCCCGGAGTTAAATATGCCACAGCCGCTAAATTCCCCAATTGTCTGTGGCTATGACGTCAGTAATCAGAAAGGACGTTTGCGAGAAATTAAAATAAACCCAACTGAAAAATAAGGGATTTTAAGAAAATTAAGTTGGAAGGTAAACATACCATTTTAAGCTTAAAATTCTGAAAATGCCAACAAGCGGGGCCCCCTTTTCTACATCTCCAGAGGCTCCAGATGAGAGACCCTGTTTGGGTATAACAGCATCTGTATCTATCTTGGTTTTAAGCTGTGGACCGCCATGTTTTTTATGCTTACCCGTAATGCATATCACCTGTATGGGCATTCGTGCAGGTGGTGTGGTTTGTCATTCCTCGAGGTGAGTTGTTAGCGACAATCTTTAACCCCAGGCACATATCTCATTGGCACGGCGTCCACACCTTGGAAATGGGTTGCTTTTTACCAATTTCAGTCATCCTGTCCAGGACATAAGCATCCTATCTGGCATGGGAAAGGCTATGCGTCTGACTTTAGACACCCTCCTCAAAACCGGGCTTAGGCAGAATTTTCGATTGCTATAACTATATAAGACTGTATATTTAAAGTTTCAGTTAATTATTTTGGGAGGGAAGGGATCAAATATCAGTTTAAGAAGTCATAATGTAGAAAAATTGTTAAAAGAAGTAATTTGACTTCAATTCACGAGTTCGTTTCTTTAACTTGCCATGTTTTTGAAATTAGAGAACATACCCTTAAGATTCCAAAAGTTTTTCTATTTTTTTTTTAGTTATTTATAATTTGAGAAAGTATTGATTCAAAGAAAGATTTTATTTTCAAAATCTTCATTTAGAATATTGAATTTTGTATTAATTGCTTTGTGTATGTATGTGTTTTAGAATTTCTTTATAAATTTAATTTTAATGTTCCTACATCCTTTTCAGCTGTCACTTGTTAATAATGCTATGAAGGTAAGTTTTCTTTTTTTTTTTTCTGTCGTCTATAGCTTGTAAATCTATCTATATATAATATGTAAATCTTTACTCTTAAATCTATTTTAATATTAAATGTTCAGTGTTTCTCTTCAATATGAAACATTTAATACTTTATTTAGTACTTGAAGTACACACGACTAAACTCTAGAACTGTAGAAGGGATTATTTTGACCCAAAATATATTTTGTGTTCAACTTTCTAAAAATATTACTCACAAAATTAAAATAAATTTCTTCACTTTACCTAATTTTATACCCACAAAAATAAATGAAAATATAATATGAAGAATCTGTACCTATGCGAAAAAGGGTTCATGACTAAACTTTCAAAAATAAAAACAAAACTGTAGATGTTTGTTCTAACTGTAAAATACTGGTATGTAGAAAATGCACAAAATATATATTAAAAAAGTTGCCCAAACTGTGTATTACTGATAAGAAACTAAATAATTCCATTAAAGTTGGCCATATATTTTTCTCACTATATTTTTTAATATAAAATCTTATTATTTTCATGATTTCTTATAATAATTAAATGTCTAAAAATAAATAAATGTCATTGCATATAAATATACTATACTTTTTGGATAAGAACATGAATTCATATTAATTGGGGTAGTTATCAAGATAGTATTTGGGTATTGATATAAATTCCCAGAGGATCGATAACTTAGTCAATGTATAAACACTTACTGTTGTATGACTGATCTATATAATTGGCTGGTAATAAAAAAGTTTTCTTCATATATTTATATAAACTTTATTAAAATGGGCATCCTAACCAATAAAAAAGTAACCAAATTCACCCATAAACTGCATTTTTTTTTTTACCTTCTTATTTGCCAGTTTATCAGTCTTTGACAATTCTAAATTTTTAGATAATTTCTTTTCAACTGATAACAATGGCATCTGAAGCAAATAATAGACAATACTGCCCTTCTAATTAATAGAAAGGCAGTATTGCCTATGGTATCAATGTTATACATTATAGCTTTCATTTTACTCTTTTGTTACAAATCTGTTTATATTTTTTGTCTTTCACAGAAAGAGAACAATTTATTATTAATCAATCCCTTTTTGAATAACAATATATGTTAAGATGTAATTATTAAAAATTAATCCAGGTGGATAACAATTATTCCCTCTCACAAAGAAGTAAATAAAGGAAAAAAGTTTTCCTTACTAAATATTTCAATAATTTTTTTTAAAAAAATAGGCTTTAGTTAATGCATTTTAATTTTATTAGTTCCGTCTGCTACATTCGAATTTTTGTGGACTGCATGCATGCCTTATAGCTCCAACCCAGCTGATGCATGTTAATTCACAGTTCATCCTCATATTTAAAGTTTGTAAACATTTTATAACGCGGAAGCTTCTTGACATTATTCACCTGGTTTCTTTTGAACCATTTATAAAAATAACCTTGCAAAATAAATTATGCTCAATCCGCATGCGATGGTAGCTTAAATATCATCCCTGAATTATAAAACACATTAAGTTTAACCTAAAAAGAACAGGCATCTTCAATAAGTATATTGAGAAACGAGACACAGTTCACTAATTGTTAAAATAACACCACACAGCATAACGAGCGACTTTATATATTCAGCTGATTGTGAAATGCACAGTTTACAAAACAAAAATTAGCATTCTTCATGGAATAGAAGAAAAAATGATTAGAAGATTCTTGATACTTGCTGGAATAGTTTATTACGTTCTATTACAGTATTATGTATTAATTTATTTACATTGGTTATATTATTTATATTGGTTATTTTGTGCAAGATTTTTCACCCGCGTTTTTTGCAATTGACTTCATTTTATTTTGCAACAAAAAAATATTCTGAAATTCTGGACTAGTGAATATTAATTTTTTATATATGTTAAGAAGCTATATTTTTTTTTTTACCCTGTACCTCAATGATATATTTAATGTTATTTGAAATTTTATTTATTTTTGCACATATGTCTTATCTTTTTTTTTTTTTAGTTTGGTTTGAATGAACTAAAGTTGTTGTTTAGATCACGCTTAACAACACACCTCTACAATAAATACCTTAAGTAAGTATTACTGTGTTTTGATTATATTTTTTTTAAAATGATGTCCTTACGAGTGAAGCAGATTCATATTAAAGTTTTTGTTTTCAAATACTTAGGATGAATAATTTTTACAAATTAAAGATCTTTAGTAATGTTGTATTTGATTTTGTTTATTAACGATTTGTATTCTACAAACAATTTGCTATTTTTACTTTGCTAAATGCTAAAATAAAATTTATGCCAGTAAGATATTTGCAAAATTGGAACCTATCAATGAAAATGGGACCCTATTTTACTAAGAATTTGTTTTCTTAAATGTTTATTTAAATAATAATTTATCAATCTGAATAGTATTTGATTAATAAAGTGTAAATGTCTATACTTGTAATTATTTAATTTCAAATTAACAAAAACAAACCCTAACTAAAAATAACTCCTGTATGACTAAAACTATAAAAGCATTTTTATGACAATCATAAAATTGTGTCTGTATAAAATATTACTGAAGTATTAAAACTTGTAGGAGACTTGTTTGTTTAATTATATATTTAGTTATTCATGGTATTTTACTAACAATTTAATAATTTTTTATTGGTTTATGTATGATCGGAGAAAAATAGAAAGGGCCTTACAGTTTTTGTACTTTTTTTTTTTAACTAAAAAGTATAAAAACACTGACCTCTCTAATTTACTTTCTTTTATTTTTCAATTCACAAAATTATTTTTTTCCTTTTTTTTTCTTTTGACCAATCAAATTCTTAAAATTAAAATGGAATAAATTTTTTTTGAAGAATTTGACCTACATTTTTTATACTATTAATTTTTTCTTAAATTTCATTGTCAACATTTTAATCATAGAAGTAATAAATCATATGTACAATAATTATATAATAATATAATCCTATAATAATAGTCATAGAAATGCTAAGTTTCTTCTTTGGCTATCATATTTACTGTCCTTTATTCTTCAGTGAACAAAATTTTCCTTCCTTGGTGCAATGAAGTTTTAGTTTTATGAATTTGACTGTTAGTTTTTTAAAGTATTGTATTTGAATATTGAAAATTTTTGTAATTCAACTTGTTTATCACAGAATAATAAATATTTTTATTTTTGTTTCATAGAATATTTGTAAATAAAATTTTAAATTTTGTTTTTCAACAGTGGCATTATTTACTATAAAATGAGCAACATAGATAATAGAATATCTAATCCTGATCAACTCTTAACTCAAGATGTCGATAAATTTTGTTCATCAGTGACCGATTTATATTCTAACATCAGTAAAGTAAGAGATTTTCATTTTTGTTTAACACTAGAATTACAGAAACAGTCATCTTGACTGAAAATCAATTTTAATTTAATATAATTTTTTTTAAAGTTTGGCTCTTTTATTTATATATATATATACCATATATTTCCAAATATAAGATAACAGTACAAATTTCCTTCAAAAATTTACCCAAAGTTCAAAACCCATATATAAGCTGAAGTGAAAGAAACAATTTCTAGAATGTTCAAATGTGTCACCAATCTGGTAAAGCGGAGGAAATATTTTCCAATCAGTCGGTCGCACCTCGAGATAAATACAAGGACATATCTTAGCATGGTTTGAAAGTTTCGAAAACAACTTACATTTTAAATTTTAATTCATGCATCTTAGTTTAACAATTTATACTAACTTATCTAGATTACTGCTGCATAGCATGGTTTGATAATCGTGGCACTAGACCATGTGACCAATCGTATTTTTATGTAGTCCCTAATAAGTTTAAATTCTGGCAGCTCTATATAAAGAAAACTTTTTCGTAAATTTAAGCAGTATGAGCTTAGAAGAAAAAAAAACAATGCTTTGGTTTGGAATTCCTCGATTGCTTCCGGGTTACATAGAATTGTGTTTATATTAGAAGATTTACTGATCCTCTACCATTATAGTACTGTTGTTTAGGAGAAATTATAACACAAATAAGAGTAATTTTAAATTTATTTTTCAATTTTTGTTTTTCATTTCAAACTTTTTACATGCTGTATTTACTTTTTGCCATTATGCATTTTCTTTTTTGTCCTCTTTTTTTTTTCTACCGTTTCATTAATTTTTGCCAATTTGGTAATTATTCATCACCAACGGTTAAAAATGTTGCCAAAAGCACATGTAATACATCTGTTCCATGGAACCATATAAGCCAACCCTCCACTTTAGGTCTTTATAAAGCTCCAAAAATTCTCTGCTTATACATGGAAATATATGGTATATACTTTTCTTAAAATTCTTATGAATATTACATAGATTTTTGTTAATTTTCAATAATTATTCTTAACCATGTTTATATGTATACCTACAATTACAACTGACAGTCATTTTGACTATATAAAAGTATTTTCACTTTCCATGTTATTTATATAGTTTTATCTTATTCAATATGTATATGTCGTAGAAACAGGTAAGAGTGATGAGAAGGGAACATTTGCTTATTTTTGTGCACTATCTGACTACACATTTCTTTGTTCAAGACGTGGATTTCGTTACCTAACTTATAACTTCATTAAGTTTTGAATAACATGAGTGTTATGACCTGTTTATTTTGAAACTTCTGTTTGTCATGCAGTAGCATTAGTAGAAAGTTTTTTTTTTTTTTTTTTTTGTTTTTTTTTTTTTTTTTTTTTTTTTTTTCCAATGCAGTTGATGATTGAGACAAATATATTTATACCAAACATGGCTTCAAAGTTGTTACTTATTTCTTAAAGCTGTTACTCGTATCCGGAGAGCATGTGTAACACTGTAGGTGTAAGTAACTTGCATTAATATCTTTACCAATTCCTCACTTCATTGATGTATAAGCTTCAAAGTTTACAAAAGTTGAATTTTTCAATTACATTCCCATTTATATAAGTATTTTCTTCTGTTTCTGTTAATTTTCATTACTTTGGTTTTAGCTTCATGTATTTTTAATTGAATTCATTTTGACACAATGTCTTCTAACCTTAACGTATGCTGTATCAAGGAAAAAAGAATAAAAACATTCTACTCCCAAGTACCCTACAGCTGATGTCTAATGAAAAAATCAAATTTCAAATTTGTGAGATTTTATGATTTGAGAAAATATGAAATTGATTTTGTAGGCCAAACAGTGAGTAAATACTTCGTAAAGTCCTTGTTGATTTGTTGGTCACTTCAGGTTTAACGATCTTGATTTGACCACAATAAATGCTTGGATAATTTACAAGAAGTCGAGTGGATATAAAATCATCAGCTGCTATGGGTTTATTTTGGATACATCTAAGGATCCCCCACAGCAGAATACTTTTCAATGTTCTACAACAGGCTTTCAGATAATCAAAAATGTTCTGCAGGAGATATATTTATTTTATCCTATATTTACTCTCCCACAATATTATTCCTATTGTGGTACATTTTCATCTTTACCACTAAAAAATATTTAATGAAACAGTGCTACCTAAAATTTAGAAAAATATTTGTATTAAAACCAAGGCATTAACATAGAATTGACTGTCCTGACAATTACTTTCGATGTATGATATTTTGAGATATCACTACGAGGATAAAAATGAGGCTGATAATTTAGCCCAAACATGAATGCAAGGAAAGTTTTTGATAATTTTTGGACTGATCTGTGTCCTGGTGGAGGTCCATTGCAAAAAATAAACATTCTTTTATCAGTTGTCCCAATACTAGTTTCATCACCATCATTTACATTATGCCTATAGGAATAAAATGTATCGATTGTTGATCCCCATGAATTGCAAATATCTTCTGATATAGGAATAGATATAATGTGTATTAAGAAATTGATAAATTTAGGGATCTCTGGTTTTAATTCATTTACAACTTGCATTAATATAGCTTTCATTAAAAAAAAAAAAAAAAATTCTATTTTGCCGCGATTGCTCAATTGCATCAAAAATCCAGTTAAGAAAAATTGGATATTCAAAAAATAATTCATTCTTTTCTTCAGAGGGTGAAACACATGGAAAAAGTT
Source organism: Pardosa pseudoannulata (assembly GCA_032207245.1). Lineage (NCBI taxonomy): Eukaryota > Metazoa > Arthropoda > Arachnida > Araneae > Lycosidae > Pardosa > Pardosa pseudoannulata. The sequence goes on along the minus strand of CM063499.1, from coordinate 92,981,610 downwards.
TAATAAGCTTCAAAAAAGTTGAGAGATCTCAAGCTTTGTTATCCATATTAGAACGTGGAAATAATAATCAAAGCAGAAAAATATTTTAGCAGTTGATATTACCAACATCAAGTTCCTTACTTTGGTCAAAATAAACCTGAAATTGCTGTAACAAGGAATCAACGTAATCTAATAAGTATTTTATATCCTTTCCTACTTATGGAAAACCATCTATATATATATATATATATATATATATATATATATATATATATATATATATAAAGGAAAAGTTTTCCTGCAAGCCGCTGTTATTCTTCAGCAGAGCCAGATGTTCTGCTACGTGCATTGCAATTTTTGGCACATTCTGCTTCAGGGCGAGGAACTGAGATATATATTTCATCAAAACTACCCAAACTTTTCACTTCTGACAAAATGAAAATTGATGTTTGTGAAACCCCTTCTCATAAATATATGCTATGCCAAAATGCATGCAAAGGCAATAAAACTTTGAACAATTTTCAAAAATGTTTGCAAAAAATTTACAAATAAAGTTGAGAAATCAGCAATCTGTGTGCATTACGGAACTGAAGAGTGTAAGTTATATGTTTCTATTCCTGTTTGTAAATTTATTTCATAAGGAAAACTTTAACAAAATTTAAAGTCTTAATAAAATTTTGACAAGTTTCAAAACTAGAGTTATTATTTTCTAATTTGTCTTATTTTTACTTTCTTTATTTTTGCAAATGTTAAGTTTAATAACTAGAATGTTTTTTGAGTATTTTAGCTCTTTTTAAATATAAATAAATTTTGTTTATGTTTGCTTACTTATTAAGCAATCAAATTATGTATTTATATGCTTTCAATTTATATACTATTAGAAAAGAAAAACACTTTCTTATATTCAAAATGGCTGTCTATTGTAGTTTTAGGTATACTCAAAATGCTGTAATGCTACTGTTTGAACAACTTTTTTATTAATTTTCTCTTTTAATGTTCTTTTTTTTAGCCTACCCTTGATATTATAATCTTTGTACAAAGATTATCTTCTGCTATTGGAGCTGAGGTATGTTAAAAAATAATAAATTTATTTGTGCTTTCTTTTGTGTAATTAAGCATTGATTGCCTACATATTCCTAAACTTAGTTAAAAATTATCTCTATTAGTTTTCTATTTATGCCATTCTTTGCATCATATTATTTATTTGTAGTCTGTTTTTTTTTAACTAGGTTTTTGTTATTTGTAATTGAAGTTAATTATTCATAGAGGAGTCCGTAGATTAACAAACAACATTTATTTCTTGATTAGATAAAAGAAATGTAGAAACATTTTAAGACGAGAACACGCACACAGCAGACATATCGTAACGGCACACAGCAGAAGACTACTTCAACGCTTTCTGACTTTGAATGAATAATGAATATGCAGTGCGCATGCTCCCGTCTCAATACTTGGCGCGCCAAACAGAATAAATGTAAAAATGTTCACTCGCTTCATTTCCAACATACCCCTCCTGCGAGGGATACATTTTTCCTTTCAATTCTAAAAAATTAGCATATACATATAAATGTAATTACAATAATCACAAAAATAACACATACAATTATACATACAAATTACAATGTTACACAATTAAAAAATTACTGAAATATTCTTCAAAGAGTATAACATTTTATCTTCACTTACGGCTTTAGTGAGAAAATCAGCTAGTAGTTGTCCTGTTCGAACATATTCTATCTTCATGACATTTTCTATTAACAAATCTCTTACAAAATGAAATCTTAAGTTCATATGCCGTGATTTATTTGAAGACCTTGTGCATTTGATCCATTGGATAGCTGCTTGGCTATCTGAGCTTAATGTTACAGCATCATTTATAAATTGTTTACAATGCAATTCGGATAATACATTTACTAACCAAACAATATCTTTACAAATTTCAGAAATTGCAAACAACTCTGCTTCACAAGTAGATAGACTAACACTTCTTTGTTTATGACATTTCCATGAAACTAAGGATTTACCCAATAAAATTAATCCCCCAGAAAATGATTTTCCATTTTCTGCGTTTCCCCAACTTGCGTCAGAGCTAGCATTTAAAAATCCAAACTCATTATCATAAAACAATTTTTTATCTTTAGTGCCTTTTAAATATCTCAATACTCTTTTGGCTAACAAATAATGTCTTTTTTCGGGTTTATGATTAAATTGTGACAAATAAGTTGTTACAAAAGATATATCTGGACGTGTTCTACTGGATAAAAATAATAATTCACCTATTAACTCTTGATACATTGTTATGTCAACCATTTCATTTGTAGGAGGAAAGCTCTTATCCTCACCCTTAACAATTGGTGTTTTCACTGTTTTGCAATCTTCAAGACCATGTTTAATCAGCAATGATTCAATATATGAAGTTTGTGATAAACTAATACCATTAGTATGTTTTAAAATTTCCATACCTAAAAATTTAGAGTTATTATTTTCATGCAATTCAAATACATTTTTAATTTTAGAAATAATATCTTCATACATTTTATCATTGTTGCAAAAAATACCTAAGTCATCAACATACATACATAGAATAAATAAATTTTTACCATCATTTTTTATAAATACACAATTGTCAGATGCCAATTGAACAAGTCCTATTTTTTCTAACTCAGATTTTATTTTTAAATACCAATTCCTACCAGACTGAGGTAATCCATAAATACTCTTTTTAAGTTTTAATACTTTTCCATCACCTATTGTTTTTTCAAAACCTGGTGGAGGGGACATAAAAATTGTTTCTTCTAAATCACTATATAAATAAGCGGTCTTTACATCAAAAAACTTTACAATTAAATTTAATTTAGCAGCAAGAGAAATTAATAATCGGAAAATTTCTATTGAGAAAACTGGAGAATAGGACTCGGAAAAATCAATATTTTTTATCTGGTTAAACCCAGCAGCGACTAATCTAGCCTTATATTTTATTTCACCAGAGTCAGTTTCTTTTAAAGCATAGACCCATTTGCTTTTCACTAATTTAATCTTTTCTGGCCTTTCTATAATTTCCCATGTATTGTGTTTATTCAACGAATCTAATTCATTTTTCATAGCTATTTGCCATTCAGGCCAATTAACACCGTTTTTTGCTTCTACATAATTATCCGGTACACGTTCAGTTAAATTAGCTTGTAATTGTTTATTTTTTAGTCTCTCTGATCGTCGGGGTTGAAAAATTATGTGGGTCATTATCCGAGATCTTTATTTCCCGCGATTTTTCATTCTCTCTTTCAGTCCGCGTTTCAAAACCAACAGAAATGTTTTGATTATCGGCAACTGGAGGTCTGGACGATTCATTTTTTGTTTCTGCTGCGTCGTCAGAAAACTGAGTATGGGTAATTTCGTTTCCTGTTTGTCTATTAATTTCAATCTGACTATGAGATAAATTCTCGAAAGAATCAATATCCCACATTTGTGAATTTTCTTTTTTTTCTAGATACAAACTACCTTTTAACTTTTCGTTAAATTTGACCGATCTTTCTTCAATTACTCTTCTATTTTCGATATCATAAATTCTATATGCTATTCTTTCCCTAGAATAACCTAACATAATTCCACGTTTACCAGGGATGTCAAATTTATTTCTCATTATTTTTTGAACGTGAAAATAGGCTACACAACCAAATTTTTTAAGATAATTTAGTTTTGGTTTCTTTCCAGTCCAAATTTCAAGAGGTAATTTATCTTTACCTTTACGGGGAGTTACATTCGATACACGGATACTAAAATTAATAGCCTCTGCCCAAAATTTAAAGGGTAGGTTACTCTCAAATAATAAGGTTCTGGCTCTCTCTAAAAGAACTCTATTACATCTTTCTGCTTTACCGTTAGATTCACTATTATAGGGTACTGTCTTTTCATGAAAAATACCTGAATTTGCAAGATAATTATCTAGTTTAGCATTAACGAACTCTAACCCATTATCAGATCTGACTTTCTTAATACGTTTACCTGTTAAATTTTCATATTTACTTTTAAATTCACAAAATACATCAAACACTTCATCTTTACTTTTTAAAAAATAAGTGAAATACATTCCAGAAAAATCATCCACAATTACCATAAAATATTTAGCACTCCCAAAGGATTCAGGTTTGATAGCCCCACATAAATCAATATGTAATAATTCCAGAATTTCAGAGCTTTGCTCTTCAACAATATTTGGATGAGGTTTTCTGGTTATTTTACTTATGTCACAAACATCACAACTAAAATTATTTATGTTACTATCATCAATATCAATATACTGCTTCATATTTGTCATATATTTTGAATTTAAATGACACAACCTACTATGCCAAATGTTAAAATTATTTGTATGTTGATTGGCAAAACAACATTCATTCTCAGATACAGGTTCTAAATAAAGTTCTAATCTATTATTATTCTTAAAAGCTTTACAAACTAACTCATCATCTTTATCAAAAATTAGCACACAGTTATTAGTAGTTTTAATTTTACAGCCCTTATTCATCAAACAAGTAACAGATAGCAAATTATATCTTAGATTTGGAATAAAACAAACATCAGTTATAGTTAAATTAACAGGATTTTTTAAATTTTTAGTTTTAGCTTTAACGGTTCCATGTCCAACAGAAATAATTTTTGAATCTTTACCTGCTAAGTATATGTCCTTATTTTCTGGTATTATATTATTAAACCATACCTTTTCTTTTGCCATATGGCAAGAAGCACCAGAATCTAAAATCCATATGTTATCACACACAGAGTCACTATCACTAGAACAAGTTGCTGAGAACACAGAGTTCTTGTTTTGATTTTGTTCTTTTCTCCGATTTTTAGAAAATTTTCCTGAGTTCTTATTTTGGTTGGAATGAACAGTTTTTTGATTATTTCTGTAAAAACAATCTTTTGCAACGTGATTTGGTCTTCGACAAATATAACATAATCTTGTATTCGAATTAGTATTCTTTCTTGAGTAAAATGCTTCGGCGGTACTTTCAGAGCGGGATCCACAAGATGTCATTTCTTCTTCACGTAGAATTTCGAGGATTTCTTCCATAGATTTTTCTCTCTGCGTTTTTAATATTTCGCGAATTTTACAAAATTTGCCCCTTAAGCCTCGTACAGTGTGGTAGACCAATTCTCTTTCCGAAATTTCTAATCCAAGAGACAAACATTTAGTGGAGATTCCTTTAGCTCGAGCAATATAATCGTTCGCATTTTCCGAATTTTTCATTTCTAAATTTTTAAGTTCATTGCTCGCATCAATTTTTCTATCTTCGATTCTGCCGATGAAAGTCGTTTTTATTTTTTTCCATAAAAGTCTTGCGTTGTCTTCTTGCGCAAACTGTAGCGACTGTTCGTCAGAAAGGGACAGTTTGATGTAGGCGACTGCATCAGCATTTCTTTGATCCCATTCCGCGGATTGTATACTGTTAGAAAATTAGTAACTTTATTTTATAAGTAATTTAAATATTTTATTACCCATCTCATAACCACTGACGATATTAGCATGTATATATTATGCATGCATTTTTCATTCGAGCCGTGACGTATTGCATACGTTTGAAGATCGTTTCTTTCCCTACCGATAAGTACTCGGGGGAAAAGGCTATGTATCAGTCAGTCAGTCAGTCAGTGTGGTTGTGCTGACATGTGTGTACGGCAGTTAGCCGATGTTTATTTTCCCTTTACTTTTACGTTTAATAAATGTACTTTTTAATGCTAACGTTTGTCTTAATACTGTTCAGGATTAATAGGGCTAAATGCTTCCACTTCAAATATTATTCTATTATAGCTTTCAATAAGCTAACATTGGTTATGGGCCAGTTTTAGCCCATTAACCTGAACAGTGGACTTTAAGCAAGTTTGTATTTGCCTCGATGGGGGGCCTGTTACAGCCCTAATCAAGCAACTATTCCTGAACTCACCGAAAGAAGTATAGCTCTACTTTTATGTAAACTATGGAGAGTTTAATCGAACCACTGAATTCTGAGAATTACTCTACGTGGGCTGATAACGTAAAGGTGTTATTATTAGAAAAGGGATCATGGAAGTTTATTACCGAATCCCCTGAACTGGATCCGAAAGCGACAACCAAGGAAAAGCAAGATTTTGAGCTGAGACGAGATCGAGCTTACTCTACTATATATCTGAATGTGAGTCAAGATTATAGAACCTTAATTTCATCGACGTCGAGTGGACAAGAAGCCTGGGAAATATTAAAGAATCACTTTCAACCTGTTACACGAGCGAGGATTGTAAACCTGTTAGACGAATTTTTCGACACTCGGATTCACCCCGGAGAATCAATCGGCGTTTTTGCTGCAAGACTTCGACGTATCGTGAAACAATTAGCAGACTCTGGACACCCTCTACAGGATATATATCAAGCTTTTCAACTTCTCAGATACCTTCCAATGGAATATCAAGGCATTATCCAAACCATATACAGATGGCCGGATAAAAACTTCAAGTTTGACTCGGTGCTTGCTGAACTTCAATGTGAGGAGAGTCGCCTACAACAATGTAAGATAGATTCTGATAAATCTTTAAATGTTGCTTTTAATGTCAATCGTAAAAATGATAGTAGTAGTGATAGTGTATCTAATGTACCTGTAACTAAAAATCTAAATTATAATAAGGGATCTCAAATTGGACCTTGTTTCAGATGTAAGAAGTATGGTCATTTAATTGCTAATTGCAAAGTCAAATCTAATTTTTCTAAAAGTAGAAATAAGAGTAAAGGTAATTATAAAAGTTCTAACATTACTGAATTGTTAACGGAAGCTTGTGTAAATCAATCAACCACTCTTGATAAATTTTCATGGGTATTTGATTCGGCAGCCTCTGACCATTTTTGTAACAATTTGGATATATTTTCTTCTTATAAACCTCAAAAAAATATTAATATGTCTCTTGCTATAGAGAATGTAACTAGCCCAATTGAGGGGATTGGTACAGTTGATTTTACCGTTCGTATCGGTAGTAAACTTAACCGAATAAGATTAAACAACGTGAAGTATTCCCCCAAATTACGTCGTAATCTTATATCAGGGCCATGCATTGAAAAAGCCGGACATTCGTTTGTAGGAAATAAGGGAAAAATATGGGTTTTTAATAAACAAGGTCAGAAACTATTTTATGCTAAACGTATCAATGGATTATATTACTGTAAACCCCACTATCCTAAAATACAGAATAGAACTATTTATGAGGATAACAGTAAAGTCGAAATCCTAGCATCTGAAAGCAGTGATAATTTAGTTTTATGGCATAATAGGTACAATCATGTAAATACGGAATATATCAGCCAAACGAGTAATAATGACTCGGTGAGGGGCATACCAAAAATTAAACCCGTTAAAATAAATTGTGAGGATTGTAAGCTAGCTAAAAGTAGAAGAGTATCATTTAAGCCTATTCCTAAAATAAGATCGTCGAAACCACTAGAGTTACTACATATGGACGTTGCCGGTCCAATGGATGCAGTATCATTGGGTGGGAGTAAATACTTTTTAACTATTATAGACGACTTTTCTAGAAAGGTCGTAGTATACCCAATGACTCAAAAATCTCAAGTTTTTGACTGTTTTGTAAAATTTCAAAAGAGAGCTGAACGCTTTTTAAACTCTAAAATTATTAATGTTAGAAGCGATAACGGTCTTGAATTTTGTAACACAAAATTTTCCCACTTTTTAGAAGAACAAGGCATAAAAGCAGAGAGAACCAACACGTTCGCTCCTGAACAAAATGGAGTCGCTGAGAAATTTAATTGCACTGCAGTAGATGCCATTAGAGCAATGCTAAGTCATAGTGGTTTAGGTAAAAGGTTTTGGGCAGAAGCCCTTTTATGCTTTACGTATACGTGGAACCGCGTTTGCCACAAAAATATGACTAAAACTCCTTTTGAGCTATTTGGTGGGAGAAAACCCACAGTAACCCATCTAAAGACATTTGGCTGTGTAGCTTATGTTGGAATCCCGAAAAAGCTCAGAAAAAAACTCGATTTGAGAACCAAAAAGGGTATTATGGTGGGATACGCTCAAAAGACAAAAGGATACCGCATATGGCTTGTAAATAAGCAGAAAGTAGTTGAAACGATTAATGTTTCATTTCAAGAAGATTTAATGCACAAGGAAGCTGTCCTGGGCCCTAGAATTAAAATAAGTCATAATTCAATTTCAGACGATGAGGAATTTGATACGGATGACGAAAACCATATCGACACCTCAAATTTAATTCCCTGTGAGGACATTGAATGGGTTAGGAGAGCCGTTCCTCGAAAAAATGGCTCCCGTACCGATATATACTACGGTATAGAAGGTACAAATGTTAGATTTAGATCAAATAACGATGTACAAAAGTACTGTAATGAGCACAAAATTGAATATAAAGGCAGTTTATTTAACTTTAGTAGTAAAAATAAGTTTTCGGGTAAAATTATCCCTAATGACAAACCGGAAGTTAATCACGTTGAAATGATTATACCTAGTAATTTTGAGGAATGTAAAAAGGTTTCAGAATTCAATGAATGGCGTAAAGCAATGAATGAGGAAATTGAAATCATGAAAGAAAGGAATGTTTGGAATCTAGTTCCCCCAAACAGTAAATATAAAGTTTTAGGTAATCGGTGGGTTTACACCGTAAAGAAAAATGAAAAGGGGGAGGTAGTTCGATATAAAGCACGTTTAGTAGCATTGGGGTATAAGCAAAGAAAAGAGGAAAGTTACGATGAAGTCTTTAGCCCTGTAATAAATTTCACCCTAATTCGTATGTTTTTTGCAATACTTGTTTGCTTATTAGGTTTTAAACACTGTCAAATAGATATTAAAAATGCATACTTATATGCTAATCTTTCAGAAACTATATACATGTCTCAACCCCAAGGTTATATTAATGTTGAAATGCCAGATTACGTTTGTAAGCTGAACAAAGCTATATACGGGTTGAAACAGAGTGGTAGAGAATGGTTCGTTGAAATACACAACATCCTAGAAAGTTTGAATTTTGTAAAAATTGAATGGTGTAATTGTGTTTACTATCATGAAAATAATACTATACTGTTATTATATGTTGACGATATTGTTCTGTTTGGTAAAACGTCTGTAAGTATAGAACATTCTCTAAACATGTTGAAAGATAAGTTTGACTTGAAAATACTTGGTACAACGAAAAAATTACTTGGTGTGGAATTCTGTGAAATGAATGGAAATTTGTATATTCATCAAAAGGACTATATTAGTAAAATTTGTAACATGTTTAAGAAATACAATTTTCCAATTTCCTCTTTACCCTTAGCAAAAGGAGTAGTACTTTCAAAATCAGATTGCCCTAAGTCAGAACAAGAAATTTCAGAGATGTTAAAATTACCTTATCGTAGTATAATAGGATGTTTATCATTTTTGGCCGGTCGAACTAGACCCGATATAAGTTATGCCGTGAATATCTTCTCCCAGTTTCAGGAGAACCCCGGTTTAGTTCACTGGAACTACTTGCTTAAACTATTGGGTTACGTCCAAAATACCCAACATTATATGTTAAACTTATCAAATATAAAGGAAATTAATGTCAGATGTTTTTCCGATTCTGACTTTGCGTCGAATCGTGACGACCGTATCTCTATGGGAGGCTTTATATTATTTATAGATAAGGTACCTGTTAGTTGGAGGGCCTTCAAGCAGAAGTGTGTGAGTTTATCTACTATGGAATCAGAATACGTAACACTCACAGAAGCAGCAAAGGAATTAATGTGGATAATAAGAATACTTGAAAACTGTAGAAATCTAAATGTATTTCATTTCGACACCACTAAGAGTACATTGTTGTGTGACAATAAAGCTGCAATAGACTTTTCAAATTCCCCCATAGAAAATAATCGTACTAAACATATACATATCAAGTATCACTTTTTAAGAAATCTTGTAATTGAAAAATCTTTCAAATTAGAACATATTAACAGTAAAAATAATCTATCCGATATTTTTACTAAACCTTTAAGTAAGATTGAACTCCATAATTTTGTGAAAGAACTGTACGAAAATATACTGTAATGTCTTTCGTTTTAAGTTTGGTAAAGAGGTTATTCAACTGTTTTCAAGATTTGAATAATGTTCATAATGAGTCAATTTGTTTGTATTGTGAGATTTTATGTTTGACTTTGTCAAAATGTTAGAATTGTACGATATCTGTAAAGGCTCGAGTATGTTTTGTTTCAGTCTTGTGTACAGTCAGTGATTATGAGAGGGGGGCCAATGTTAGAAAATTAGTAACTTTATTTTATAAGTAATTTAAATATTTTATTACCCATCTCATAACCACTGACGATATTAGCATGTATATATTATGCATGCATTTTTCATTCGAGCCGTGACGTATTGCATACGTTTGAAGATCGTTTCTTTCCCTACCGATAAGTACTCGGGGGAAAAGGCTATGTATCAGTCAGTCAGTCAGTCAGTGTGGTTGTGCTGACATGTGTGTACGGCAGTTAGCCGATGTTTATTTTCCCTTTACTTTTACGTTTAATAAATGTACTTTTTAATGCTAACGTTTGTCTTAATACTGTTCAGGATTAATAGGGCTAAATGCTTCCACTTCAAATATTATTCTATTATAGCTTTCAATAAGCTAACAGCTTCCAAATTTTCAGGTTTCACTTCATCGAGAACAGAGTCAAGCCTTTTTAAACTTAGAGCTGATTTTATTTTCAACGCCCAAATAAAATAGTTCGTTCCTGTTAGCTGCGGAACATTGAACTTCTCCATTTCCGAAAAGGTTCGAAGTTTCGATTTTGATGATCACACAGTTCTTTTTCTTAATGCGGCAGATTCAACCACGCTCTGCTACCATATGAAGTTAATTATTCATAGAGGAGTCCGTAGATTAACAAACAACATTTATTTCTTGATTAGATAAAAGAAATGTAGAAACATTTTAAGACGAGAACACGCACACAGCAGACATATCGTAACGGCACACAGCAGAAGACTACTTCAACGCTTTCTGACTTTGAATGAATAATGAATATGCAGTGCGCATGCTCCCGTCTCAATACTTGGCGCGCCAAACAGAATAAATGTAAAAATGTTCGCTCGCTTCATTTCCAACAGTAAACATCATAATTACAAAAATTCTAAAGTTTGTATTATGCTTTGATATAAATATTTCCATTTTATGCAGTTATCAGGCTTGCAATTCCGTCACTTTTTTCATGGTTTATCATGGGGTCTGACAATGTACTGTAGTGATTTTAAAAAGTCGTAAAGAAGTTCCTGAAATCTACATTTAATAATACATTAAAGTAACTTATGCCAAAGCACACATTTCTCTTTTTCTTTTACTTCACAATTTTTGTTTAGATATTCTAATCTAGCTATGTACATATTTCAAAACATCATTAATGTATGCAGAAAATTGTGATTATAAAATTAATGTATTGTACGTATTCAAATCTAATTTATAGATTTTCTTGAATGAAAAGCAATGTTGAGTTGTGTTAAACAAAATTTTTAACCTTTTTGTATGTGACACTAACATTATGTCTTGCATGAATCATTTGATTTCGAGTTAAAATAAATAGAAAAATCTTAATAATAGCATCTGTAATCAAGAGGAATAAAAAATCACTTTTTAGTCACTTATTCTGTATTATTTGTCACTTTTCTTACCTTTTTAAGCATACCTCAGCAGTTGCAGGCCTGAATTATTTAATTCTTGTATAAGTTTCAGGTACAGGGATTCATTTTGGTTTCATTATGCTCTTGAGAAATTTCCTTTTTTTTTTTTCATATCATATTATATTTGAATTTCTAGAGGAATATATTGATTTATTTTAGTTTACTACTTTCTGCATCTTTTGAAACAAGTAAAAAACAAAACACATTTTCTTTGACTCTCAACATGGCTATATCAATGACTATAATAGTAGTCCACATTAGTAAATCATAAATTAACCTAGCAGTTATTTACAGTGTATATTTACTAAACTCTGTTTTAATATTACATAGTTATCAAAACTGACTCTAATCTGTTTCTTTAGAATAAGATATAGACCTGTTCGGGAGGTGAATACTTGGGCTCGGAATTTTAGGGTTGTGTGAGGCCATGAAGCTGTTTTTCAAAATTTTTATCTTATCAAAAACGTCTGGTAAAAAATAAATTTATCCTGTTCCTGACACTCTTAATGCACATATGAAACAAATATATATATATACATATATGTATATGTATATATATAAATATATATATATATATATATTACATTCATCAATAAACATAAGTTGCATGATTTTGGATATTTTGGGATTGGCAAGTCTACTGAATGTTCAGGCTTGCTGTTCCGTCACTTTTCTCACCTTTAGTCACTTTTTTTACAATTGATCACTTTTAGTCACCTTTTTAAGGAAACAGTCACATTTAGTCACTTTTTTCGTGGTTTATCACAGCAAAAGTCTGTTGTTGAAAAAAAAAAATCTGAATTAATAACAAAATATTTTAATAAAAGACCTAAAATGGGATGCTCTAATCTTATTTTTCTTATTAAAATGTAATTAGTCATATGGTTTACAGAATTGAGTGATTTTAAAAAGTCGTAAAGAAGTTCCTGAAATCTACATTTGTACTGAAATGTACATTTAATACATTAAAATAATTTACGTCAAGCATGCATTTATCTTTTTCTTCAAAATTTTTGTTTAGATACTCTAATCTAGCTATGTACATATTTCAAAACATCATTAATATATGCAGTAAATTGTGATTATAAAATTAATGTATTCAAATCTAATTTATAGATTTTCTCGAATAAAAAGCAATGTTGAGTTGTGTTAAACAAAATTTTTAACCTCTTTGTATTTGACGCTAAAATCATGTCTTGCATGGATCATTTGATTTAGAGTTAAAATAAATAGAAAAACATCAAGAGGAGAAAAAAATGGCTTTTTTTCAATGTTTAGTCACTTTTTAATCACTTATTCTGTATTATTTGTCAGTTTTCTCACCTTTTTGAAAGTATCTCAGCAGTTGCAAGCCTGAATGTTTGAAATTCAGATTTTTTTTTAAACATCACATCAGTAGAGGAAGCTGATGCTTGTTGTTCCACATTGCATAGAGCCATATCCAATGTTTAATACACATCATTACAGAGTTTTAACTTTTTTTTTTTTTAATATTTTGATTTTTGTATTTAAATTATGACCAGCTAAATCCAATGAAACAGAAGTCTTCTAAAATGAACTGTACTCTAATAATGTTAGCAAAAGCTGACTTTATATAATATTGATATTCATTATTGAGCTAAAATCCAAGAAAACATATTAAAAACATATAATTAATGCTTTCTATAAAAATTAGTTTCCTTGCATATAGTATAAATTTGTAAAAATAATATAAAAATACTATAGAACCTCATTCCTTATTTCAGTTTGGTACAAAATGTATTTTTATGCATATCATATGTTTTTATTGTACCACTTCTATTTTAATTTTGATGATTAGTGTATGAGTTTATTAGAATGACTATAATGTATTTTCTTTAATTGTTGTCTTATTAATTTTTCCTATAACAGTTAAATAGCCTGGAATAAAATGTCCATTTTTTATATCTTTAGTTACTTCAAACTTTTTGTTTCTAATAACTTTAAGATATCAAGAGTTGACTGTATTAAAAATTGCACTCTACAGAATTTACCATTTAATAAATGTGTACTTTTATTATTTTTATAAACATTGTGCTTAATATGTTGCATATTTAAAATTTTTTTTTTTATTTTTGTTTGAGGGTTTCTATAATGCAAGATATAAAATTATTCACCTACTTAAATAAATTACTTAATCTAAAATACTATATACAAGAGATGGACTCACCCATGTCCATCTCTTGCTGGGTGAAGATCCTCCACAGTGTGCTTATTGTAAAACACCTTACACAGTCACACACATTTTGTCACCTTGTTGTTGTCTCAAATCAATGTATATAAAATTCTTTAAAAATTTATCGCCAAATCTTGACACAATCATCGGTGAAATGCCACATCCAGGCTTGTTTCCCTTTCTTCGCTGTACAGGTTTTTATTATGAAATCTGAATTCTGTGATTTTTTGTATCTTAATCTTTATTTCAATTTAACATTTTTTTGATTTTCAATTTCTCAATTTTCAATTTTGTTTTTTAATTTTCTTATGTAATAATCTATCTTGTATATATTTGCTATTTTTTACTATCTCTGTTTGTTTGATTTTTATGTGCCTTTAATGTTTAATTTATTGTATCGTCTATTTCATCCTCAAAATTCCTTTCTCCTGTGTTTATTTTTCTTTCTTCTCTGTTACTTTGTTTTTTAATTTTGTCTTGTTTGGCGCAGTTTGTCCTTTCAGGAATTAGCGCCATTAAATTCCAACCAGCCAACCTAAAATACTATATCATGAAAAATGTTGTATATATAATTTCTAATAGCTGTAACATTGGTAAACTGGATAGCGAAATGTTTATGAAGATTTTCATCTGTGATAATATTTTAGCAATGCTATCACTTTTCTTATAAACTCTTTTAAATTATCTAGTATATTTATATTTCAAAAATGTAATTTGTCTTGTTAATATGATTTGTCTTGTTTATTTGATTGTATAGAATATGTTGCTTCATTAATTAAATCCCTTTATTTCAGGGACCTTCATTGATGATGGCTTACTTATTGTTTGCTGGATTGCTCCTTACGAGGTAAAATTTAGTTTTCACTAGGGCTCACCAAAGTGGGTCGACCCCTCCCATAGATAACAAAAATAAACCAGATTTTTTTGGGTTGAGTGGGATCTACTTAACGAAAAAATACCATTTTCTGCATGAGTGGTATTTTTTTTTTGTAGTATAATAATCATTTTGACTTCAAAGGTCTTAAATTTAGAAAAATTCTTAAAGATATATTTAAGACAAACTAATAATACTTTTGGGTATGTTTTGAAATGAAATATATGTAATATATTAAAATTATTGCACCTAAAATATCTAAAAAAAATTTTCCCCTTCTCATTCTATCACACTTAATTTCCCAGCAAAAAAATGTCAGAGTTATAAGAGTGTTTGCAGACTTAAATTCTTTTTACCCACCTCCTAAAGCTTATTCTGCTAATTTTCTGACCACTGGGCACATTTTGAGCTCTTAATTGATCTGAGTTCATTTCTGATGAAACTGTTGGTTTCTTGGGACAGGATTTGCCTGATTGCTCACTGTTGCAAAAAAATATGCAATAGAAGTGTTTTTGTGAGCGTTCAATGCTTTGCTCTTGTCAGAGAAACATGTCCATTTTTAGTCTCAAAGTTAAAGTTCCACCATAGACTTTGCTGTTGTAATAATAGAGCGACTGCCTCATTGCCCAGTAAGCCTGGTTCATTTAAAATAATAGAGGTTACAAATGACTATGTAACTGGTGAGTAAAATTTGCTATGCTACACACACACACACATATATATATGTAACATTCAGGAGTTTGATGCCAATCACAATAATCATAAGGTAGTCATAGCCAACATATCTTTAATTTGCATCTAGAAAAACATACATCCTTCTTAGGCCTTCTTAGACCTTCTTAGGCCTTATTAGGCCCACACTACACATTCCATCGTCTAATGAAAAAACATCTCTTGCCCTGTCATGTGACCATCAAAACCGGAAACAAAATGACCCCACTCTCATAATTTAAACCCCAACCATCTTTAATTTTTTACAGTTATTTATATATACACACACATACATAACAGATAAAAATATTCATTTACGTAGGGAAGATAGGCCCTATTTTCAGTCGCCATGGTATGCACTCAGCTGCAGTTATTTTGGTGACAAAGGCTCTCCTTGATAACTCAAAGACTACATGAAATACTTCGTAACAAACCTTTATTTTCATATTAATGGTGGAGAACTGACGGACACACAAGTTAAAGGTTGTCCCAAATGAAATTGGGATTGAAGATTCTGTGTGGCTAAAAGACTATAAAACTTAGGGTGGAGGGATATTATGTATTCAAGGTTTGTAATGCCGGTGTGGCAACAACTGTTTTTCACATGGTAACAGTTTTTGTACAGTTGTTCCTTAAATGTACGTAGCAATTGCCACTGCCATTATGTCTGTTATGTTTCATTTAATAAAATGTGTGTTGTAACTTCAGTTGCAAGTTAATTATTCGTATCAACATAGAACATAAAATTATCATATTAGCATATTTCCATGATAGTGTTTCCCACAGACCAAAAAAAAGGGCCTGGTGCTCCTGGGTATGAAGGTACTCTATCGAAACAAAACTGGCATCTTTTAACGGAAAAGATTTTTTTCTAAATTTTTTCGATTACTAAAGGTTTAAAAAATGTAACTACTATTTTACGATTGTTTGAAGTTAATTTTATTTTATTAAATATGTATTAAAGTTTTGACTTGACTATGTGAACAGGGATATTTGAAGAAAGACCGTAGGGGTGGGTGGGCTACGTAAAGTCGTTTTTCCATTCTTTTGTTGAGGGAAGGAATTTGACCGAAGCAGTTTGAAAAAGGGGGACATTGGCCAAATGAAAGCAGTGAAATAGGCTTCTGTATTTTTATACTGCAGAAAAAAAGTATGGCTTTCTGCAATCTCGACGGATATCTTAGGTAAATTCATGCAAATTAGAAAAGGGTAGATCACATTAAAGGGTGAAAAAAAGGGGAGGGCAGGGTGCAGTGCCCTCCTTAAAATGCCTTAGAGAAACACACCATGAGAAATGTGTACAATTCCAAATTTACCGCTAAATGGTCATGCTTACATGCTATGAGTTTTATTTCATTGTGTATCATAATTTTTTTAATATTCAATTATAATGTTCTTGAATTTAAATCTATGCCATCTAGATTAAGAAGACCTATTGGAAGAATGACCATGAATGAACAAAAACTAGAGGGGGAATTAAGATACGTGAATTCACGAATTATTACTAACAGGTAAGATTTTTTATATACCAAATCACCATTTATATGTTGTTCAAGACACTGATGTGAAGTAACTAATACTTAGGGTCAAATTTTTAATAAATAACTTTTGCTTTCTGCAAAATTATGTAAATGTAATTTTAAAATTTCTAAGATAGTAGTACTAGTATATTACTTCATGGTGTATTGAGAACAGTGTAGTAATTACATTTAGAAATTATTTATCATAAAAGCAAAAAAATACTTTGTCATGTTTCTCTCTGTTATTTAAGTGAATACTAGGCCTATACTGTTGTGATCATGAGACTCAAAACAAAGTTCAGCAGAATTAATAGCTTCCAGCAGAGAAAAGAAAAGAGACTTAATGATGAGATTAAAAAAACAACTTTCTTTTTATTAAAAAAACATAAGACCATCACAAAAAAACATCACAGTTCACATAGTTTACATTGGAAGGTAACCTGATGGTTATGTTGCAACCTAACAACCAACCCAAAGGCAATAATGTGCTGGGTTATATACTTCCTCGGTTGAAAGAAAGTGAATATTAATTTTTGCTGAAAGAAAGGTTCTGAGGAAGAATAACTAAACAGTGACGTCAGTTTATTCGGAGAAAATAAACTAAAAGGAATTGAAATGAGTCCCGGTTACACTGTATTGTTAATAATCACATGGAATAACCAAACTACGCTCAGTAAAAAGGCTCGGTAAACAGGTAATTACCTCATATTTAATATAACTTCAATTTAATATGCTGAAACTTACAGTTCATAACCCCTGCTAGTATCTATATTTACTGTAACTAATGTTTTGTGATATTTATGAAACAATTACAGATTTAATGGAATTGGCTTTGTTTTTATAAAACTGGTTTCATTTTAATAAAATTTATATTTACAATGAAGGAAAAATTGGATTTTTAAAATGTAAACAAATTATCAGTAAAATTATATATTAACAAATTGAATAAATATAACTCTTGGGATATCATATCTGCTATTCATTTGCCTTTAAAATTGTTCTCAATATTATTTATATCATTAAATTTTTAAGTATCATCTGATTTGTCAGATCCACTGTCATACTTTCCTCCATTTCACAATCTGATTCATTTGTCAATTAAAAAATATTGTTCTCATTTAAATATTTAACTCTTTTCACCAATGATAGTTAAAATAAAACTGACCCTAATATATAAAACAATATCTAGCAAACTCCAAACTTCAGCACTAATCATAATAAACATTCCATTCTTTCCCCATTCCATATAAGCATTTTAAAAATATAAAATATGCTGAAAATTATGGTTTTTTTTTTTTAGTTAGATTCAATTTTTGAAGTATGTTCTTTATTAAAAACTTAAAATTGAATATTTGTGTGCAGAATATTTCTTGTAAACAGGCACAATAGAGAACACTTTTAATGAACAAAAAAAATCAAGTTATGTATATTTAAAAAAAATATTTATTTATTTTTATATGCATTTAAGGCTAGTTTATTAGAGATATATAACTGATTTCTACAAAAACCATTTCAGATATTTTAGTAGAAAAAGTTATGTAAAGTTGCAAAGTAGTAACAAAACCATGGGATCCTTATGCTTCAAAGTCCCGAGACACCTTAAAGAACACACCAGTCTGATTTGAAATTAGAACACTTTGTTTTAAATGGCACTAGATGCCAAATGAAGTTCATTAGATTTTTAAATGTTTTACAGAGTGTGTACCTTCAATATATTCTTTAAGTTCTGATTATTTTTTCTTTCTTAATCGGGGAATTTTGAGCAATAACATTACATGTTCAAGTTCTCTAAAGGTCTGGGATTGATTGAGAACTGGGTGTTTATACGAAATTCCAATTTAACACTTTATCTACTGCATTGTGAACTACTGGCAATTTCTTTATAAATATATTTTTTTAGCTGCCATATTGATAATTAAAGAATATACAAGAAACAAAATCTCCCCAATGCTAAATTTAATTTGTTAGAACTAATTAAAGGGGTACTTAAAAGTACCGTCAGTAGATAAAGGGTTAAAATGTCAGTATCAATCCAAGTGGCATAGAAACAGTCATACAAAAGTGTTATAACTCAGTAAATAGTATGAGTGTTTTAATATGGTTTCATTATTATTTTGAATTAAATATTTTGAATATGTTAAAAATTAAAAACCTAATCTTTTAATGGGTAAAAGGTCCTGTGTCCCCTTAAAGAACTAATTGTGATAATTTAAGAATATAGTCTTTTAAATTTTTTAAGGATAAAATTTAATTTTTTTAAATGTGTTAAGCTTACTTTTATATCTATAAAAATTTTATTTTAAATAGAAGTTTGTTAGTCCATCTGGAAAGTAATTTACTATTTTTTTTCATCCCTTTATATAAACTCATAAAATTTTCCAAAGATTTTTTTTTTCTCAAACACTGCGATGTACGAAAACTCTTTCAGGTACGATAGATAGTTAAGCTTAAAACTTCTACAACAAAAATGTTTTTTTTTTTTTTTTCCAGTGAAGAAATTGCATTTTATCAAGGGCATAAAAGGGAGAAGGTGACTATGCTCCATGCTCTCCTGAGATTGGTAAGAATTCTCTCAGTATACTAACTCCCTTTTAATTCTTATAAAATTTAGCTTCAAAAATATCTGACAGCTTCATATAGTGGTTATACTTGCCCTATAAATCCAATTTTTTTTTTCTTAAGTTTTAAAATGTAGTTATATATTTGAAATCTCTATTGTAACTGATTCCTTATGTTTTATTTCCATATTGTGCTTCTTAGAATATCAGCCTATTTACAGATTTTATTGACTTATGGATAGACCAAGAATATTTACATTATGGATGAAATTTTGGAAAAAAGACAATAGGAAGTGTAGTCATTTCTGAAAATTCAAACATCTATTTAACACGAGAACTGTGGGAGTTTTGACGATAAACAATTTTAAAATGGGAACTTCTTTTATAATAAAATAAATGAAAAAGACCCATGCTTATGCGGATAATCTGGTCAGACAGAAGCATTTGATGAGTGTGCAAACAGATAAGAGTTGGTCAGCATGTGGACATGGAGCTGTCGACTCCTTTTCCACGCTTAGCTCCACCACAAAAAATGAAAATGGTGCAAGTTGCTTTCAAACGGAACTATGATTAAATAAACTTATTATCAAGAAAGACTGTCTTTCATTTACCTTAACACTGGATCACGATATATATATATATATATATATAGTTAAAAAATGTATAGACAACTCTGATGGAATTATTTAGTTTCTTAACTGTGCAATTAGGGTAACATTTTTTATATACACTTTGTAAATCTTCTACAAATCTGTATTTTATAGTTAGAATAAATATCTACAGTTTTATTACCATGTTCAGAAGTTTAGTCATGAACCATTTTTTGGAAATGAATGGATTCTAAATATATGTTCATAGATTTTTATGGGTATAAAATTAGGAAAATCCAAGAAATTTATTTAAATTTCATTAGTAACTTTTTGAGAAAATGAGACACAAAATAGTTTTTGGGTCAGAATGACTCATCCTGTAGTTCTAGCGTTAATTTCATGAAAAATTTATATAACTGATTAAAAAGATACATAAATATGCTTAATGTGATTAAAGCTATTAAATTATTATATGGACATGCTATCACTAGACTAGAGGTTATATCAATTTTGTAAATATGACTTCTAAAAATTTGGAATATTGAAAAAGATATTGATTTCTTTTAAGGAATTAAATCTTGGTATGTCCTATTTTGATAATTTTAACATCTTATTTTAATTATTATGATAAATAGATATTAAGTTTGAAATTTAATTTAATTTCGTGCTTTTCTAGAATCAAATGTAATTAAAATAATTTTCTCTTTATTTTTTCTCTTGTTAACAAATGTATTTTTTAAAAAATGGGTTGTAATATGTGAAGCAATAGACCCGTCTGAAATACTATAGGTGAAGGAGAAAAATCAGTCTTCCAAAGAATAGTTTATCATTTTTTCAATTTTGTTGTAACTAAAATATTGCATACATTCTATTTAAGTATATAAGCTGAAAATGTTTTGGTCTTTTTATAGACCGGTATCAGCTAATATACGAATCTACAGAACAGATATAGAATGAGTCTTTCCTGGCAACATTTTATTGCAGTTGCCAGAAAAAAGTCACTAAATCAACAAAAATAAATGAATTTTTTTTTTAAATTAAAACAAATAATAAAGAAAATATATAATTGTAAAATATAAATAAAATTTGCAAAAATTTTGAAATTAAAAAAATGCCAATTGAAAAAAAATTTGTAATTATAATTGCACCAAAATGGCAATACTGCAACTGTAGCAGATCGGCTAATATCCTAAAATAGGTACTTCTATATAAGCTAGAAGGAAGTAATAAATCACTAAAAATAGCTTTTAATCTAAGCAAAAATTTAAGGAACATAAGTTTTCTTATTTAAATTGATGAAAGAGTGCTACCTTTAGATTAGGTTAAACAATTGTCATCAGCCTCTCATAAATAAAATTCTAATTGGCTTCAGGATCTGGTGCTGCTATTCTCAAATGGATTGCAAATCATGAAAAGTTGGTATAAAATTGTGAAATTAATAAAAACAGCATGAAGTTACTTCAAAATTAAAATTTATCTTGTCTTTCGTCACCACTGTAAAAATATGCTGTGATGCCGATTGGTTAGGGGGCTGGCCTTCGGAACTAGAGTTCGTGGGTTCAAATCCCTCTGTGGCATGGATGTTCATAGCCGTTTGGAATTGGCTTTAAGCTGTAGGTCCCGGTCTCATTAGCCGTGTGTTGCAAAAAGTAGACCGTAGCATTCCAAATCAAACCAAACCTCAGTCAGTGTGACTGATCCTCTACCTCGACAGTGCCATATATTTCTGTGTATTTCAGGGCTCTTTACAAACCTGAAGTGGGATGTCAGCTTATATACAAATCTGATGAACAGGTATAGTATATGTCTCTCTTGGCAATGGTCGACAAAATGTCATCAAATCTGCAAAATTAAACAAAATGGTTTTTTAAGCATAAAATAATGGAAAAAATATATGGCAAAAAAATAAATAAAATTTCCAAAAATTTTAAAATGAGTTAAAAATGAAATTAGAAAATAAATTTACAATCACTTTTACCTGTATTATCATCATGCCAAAACAGTAATACTACATCTCTAGAGGATCAGGTGATCTTCTAATAAAACATACTTCTACATATAATCAATGAATCGCCAAAAGCAGTTATATTGTTTAAATTTTTGAAAAGGGGCTACTCTCAGATAGGGTTACCAAAGTTGAAACCATTAGCGTCGAATTTTTTAAAAAAACTGGCCAAATATATAAAGCACCACGATTCTCAAATTGGGTGCTTCAGCAGTAATCTGGAAAAATCAGCTTAAAATTATAAAATTTATAAAAACAGCATAAAAGTATTTAAAAATAAATTTTTTTTCCTTGCAACTGTCAACATGTGCTGAGATGTCCTTGTATTTCTCTCGAGGTGCATCTGTGGTAATTAAATGGTAAAAATAGTTTAATAAGCCTTTGTCTAGTGTTTGGATTGGAAAACATTCCCTCTGTTTTACTTGATTGGCGATATTTTCAGCTTGGCAACATAACTGAATGTTACAGATTGTTCCTTTGGCATATATACAAGGTTTGATTTTGGGTAACTTTTCATACATGCCAACTACTCCGGATTATCTGGAGAAAGAAGAAAAATTTGATAACTTCGAAAATTCCCCAGATTGCTCCGAAAAAGATCAAAACTTTTGAATAGCTAAAAGATTACAATTCAGCCATTAAATATAAAGTTTTGAAAAAAATATTGCTGATTATGACTCTTTGCATACAGTAATGCTGCATGTCAATAGTTTTCAGTACTCAAACTGAATTTAGGTCAAATTTTGTTAGACAAACTCTAGTATACCTGATGATAGAAAAATGTAAATATTTTAATCAAGGTCAATGTTGCTGTAAGAAACACTGTTCTGAAAAATAAGTTGTTAAAGCTGAAAAAGCTACTCATAAATGCATGGATTTTAATTTACCTTTTACAATTTACTACTGTGTAAATATTTTAAATCTAATTTAGAAACCAATATGTACTATGTATAATCTGTAATTAGCATGTTAAAATTTCAAACCACGTTGTTGCTCTGGACACAAGTGCCTCAATGTTGTCATGTCTGACTTTTTGAAGAAAAATTTCACTCTTGACTTATTTATACACAGATGGGTTTTATATTTGGGAATATATAGTACTTAAATTGAATGCTGTAGCATTTAAAAAGCGTTGGTCTTTTGCAGCAATTGGGTTGGAAAATATATCACCCATGTTATCTGCAGGGCAGCATTTTTGGCAACATGTTTGAACAATACAGAAAATTTTTTTCATTTTAACTTATATGAGTTTTGAATTTTGGACAGATTTTTGAAGAAAATTTGCCATAACCAAATATACATTGTTATTTATTTATGGAATGTAAATGCAGTTGTTTTGTAGTTAGTATTATCCATGCTTCATACACTGTCTAACATTAAGTATTTGGACACCTATGCAAATGATGATATCTGCGGTTCTCAGGTACATCATGGTCTCGGCCAGTATACATCGTGTAGGAAACAACATTGACCTGAGTCGCATGCAAGAGGTCATGCAGTTTGGAGCTCTCTGATTTCGAGAAAGGTATAATTATCTGGTATCACAAATGAGGCCGATCCTTTAGGGACATATTTAGTGATCTGAAGTACCCAAAATCGACATTGGCCTATGGGATTAAGTGGAAGGTGAGCGTCAGATGTTCCCCGACCAACAAAATTGTGAGATAGAGACCTACGAGGATGAAGGGCTGCACTACCTGTCTAAAATCGGTGAATAAACTTGTATGTCTACTCCAAGCCGAGTGGAAGACAATACCACTAGCTGTAGTACAAAGACTTGTGGAAAGTATGCCCCGGAGGGTTCGCGCTGTCATTGCCTCTCTACCAACTATTGATTTTGAATAAAGTTAGTTTTTCTTTACTATCACAGGTGTCCAAATAATTATTGGTAGGCAGTGTATATTATTGAAAGTATGTGAGCAATTAAGATTTCAAAATGAACATTTTTGTGTTACTTGTATAAAAGAAATGTCTAAAGTTTTCACATAAAACTGCTTTCAAAGTGCATGAAATGGATGTAAGCTCTTTTCTTATTTAAAATTTATACGTATTCACTTTATCTAACAATGAACCTTCAAATTAAGATATTTTATCTGCTACTTGGGAATATTGTCAGTCAATTTTTTTTATTACACATGTTATGCTATTAAAAGGTATATTTATATAAGATAACAAAAAAATTTCTATTTATCATGCCATCGATCAGCTTAGAATCTTACATGGTCTATAAATTTCTAAGCTTTAGTAAATAAATATTTATTCAGAAATTAGTTTTGCATAACAACATTACAGAAAAAGAAATATTTTGGAAAGATTTTTTTCTTATATTGAAGTAAAATGTGAATTCATGTTTAAAAAAAAAAACTAAATTTCATTTTTGTGACTTAAAATTTTTTTGCTTATTACATTTTGTACACCTGATATGCAATAAGGTTTTATTCTGTTTTTATAAATTGTTTTAAAAGTCTTGATAAATGAATACCTTTTATGGATTCCTGTATCTTTTTCTTCAGGTAAATCATATAAGAATGTCCCAGCACTTCAATTTTGCCATGGGATTTATCGATAATATAATTGCCAGGTGTAAGTTTGACTCTTTTTTGGTTTTTACTTTTTTTCATTCAACTTTTTTTTTTTTTTTTATCTTTTATATTAAATATTTTCTGTACATTATTTAGATTGGGCAACTGTTGTAGGATACCTGTTAATTAGTCGTCCCTTCATTGGTAAAACAAAAGACAATCTCTCACACAGTGAAAGATTAGAGGTAAATGACTTTAAATTATTTCATCTTTTTTATGTTGACTAAGATTTGTGTAAAAAAAAAAAAAAGGATTTTTTAGACTGTCCAGCAGCAGTTAAGTACCACTTACATTATTGGCATTATGGATAGCCCGGTATGTAGGGGATGCTATATGGCAGAGGAGAGTTCATCAGATATTTTATGTGAATGTGACTACTACTGCACCAAGAGATTTCAATTCCTGGGGTATCACTTCATTGAGCTGTGGGAGTTGATTAACTTCCCGGTTCAATTGCTGCTGAGATTTATCTCAGCTATTAGTCTCTCTGAGATCTAATGGTTAATATTTCTTAACCTTGTGCTGGAACTCTTTGCTCCAGTGAATAGGGGGGTTTTCAGTACAATAGGCCTTGGGCCGCAGTGCTGGTGCCCTTGTGGGCCGCCCCACCCTAATTCTAAGTAACACTTCCACCTGATCAAATGCCTTCCACGTTATCCAGGCAAGTTCATTGCAAAATGTAGGGATGGTCATAATGTTTTGGCTATTGAGTATATATATATATATATCAAAATTAGTTACAACTTTCCTGAGAAAGCTCTTAAATTATAATTACCATAAGTATCAAAACAGATTGAACTCAGCTGTAGAATTCAGGGTATACGTCGCCTCTTAAGAACCCAATTTCAAAAAATGTTTTTCAAAACAATCACCAGGTTCTCATTAATTTTATTTAATATTTGATTACAATAAGAAAATATGTTGTTTTTATCATTTTGTATTTTTATTAAAACCATTTATTAGTAAATGAAATGACAAAATAGTAGATAAATTGGAAACTTTGAACTAGCATATATATGTATATATGTGTGTGTGTAATATATATATATGTACATGGCCCAATTATCAAAAATTTGGGCCCTTGTAGATCGTTATTACATTTTATTAATGCATAGCTGAGAGATTTGCATCAATGACTGTGTACGTAGCATTTACTAACATTAATAGGGTATAAACTATGATTCACCCAAAGCAAGTATATGTTTTTCTTCACCTGCATGGTATCTATCCCATATATCTTTAATCTTCATTTGGTACCCCAGTTGCGTGCCCTTCCTCTAGTTTTTGCTCAATTTTGCGATTGCAAACATTTTTGAGAAAAAGTTCTCAAAATTTATCCATCTGATGGGTGGATTCCATTTTCAAAATGACCTGCAGTCTTGCCTTTAGTATTTAAGTGCAAACCCATGACTGACATGTATTTATACTTGCGGGTACTCTGTGAAATAATGAAAAACTTACAAAATTTTAGCTCACATAATTTGTATATTTGTCTAGAATCATGAAATTTTTAAGTGTACAAAATTTATTCGTTTCAAAACTACCTCTGGATCTAAAAATTTTTGGACTCCTGAAATCAGTGGGCCTGAGCACATGCCCCGCGTGCTCTACTAATAATATGGTGCTATGTATGCATATGTATATATGTGTGTGTATATATATATATATGCATATATATATATGTGTGTGTGTGTGTTGTGTTACAGGAAGTTTATAATTAGCATAACGTTTAGGCCTATTTCAATGTAATTATGGGATGTGTATATATGGTTACCCTATAAGATTTATAATGCAAATAAACACAATCACATTAACAGATTTCATTAACTAAATTCTGTTTTACAAAGTAGTATAATTTAGCATAATAAGGCTGAGAAATGGTGGTATACTCAATGTACATGCCGACATTTCAATCAAGATTTGACCTGTACTTCTGAAGATTCCCTAGATTGTAATTTAGAACTCTGTTGTTTGTAATCTAAGAAGTACAGTTAATTAAATGATTGTTGTAATCTGGTTTAATATACGGTTAAAGCCTTAAAACAATTTTTGTGAATTCAGGGTGCTGTCCATTTTTGCTATTTTCATTATCCCCCTATGAGATGAGACTCTTATCTTAAGTATATATGCTTTATATTTTAAAATTTGTTAATTCTCCTTTGTTAATTTCAGTCTTATTATAAGAGTGGGCGCATGCTCGTAAAATTAGCTGAAGCCATCGGTCGTTTGGTTCTGGCTGGCCGGGAACTGACGAAACTGGCAGGCTTCACTGCACGCATCACTCAACTCATCAAAGTACTCAAGGATTTGAATGAAGGTTCATACGTGCGAACCATGGTAGGAGAGAATACGAAAGGTAACATAGTATTGTGGTTTTATTTTCATACAATCCTCATAATGGGTTGAGATTAAATGAAACTGACTGTAATTATGTTGTGACGACTTCAAATGATTTAAAAATGACAAAAAAATTATTTAAATCAAATCTGGTTTTTTTTTTTTTTTTCTTTTTAATTAAAAAAAAGAAATCATGATTTTTTTTTTTTCTGAACCCTGGTTCAATTTGATATTCAAAATTGTGGAAATAAGTTGTAGCTGTTATGAAATTTTTGAAAGGAAAATAATTTTTGTGTTTTATTTCAGAAAGTGCAACCTCACTCAAACCTAAAATGCAGCTCATTCCTGGTGCTGGAAGAATATTGAATGAAGATAATATTATCAGGTACTATTTGGGAGCTTTTTGCTGATTTATTTATTCAAAAAATTCAATTTTTTGTGCTCTGCATTCTTTTTACTTTTTTATGTATTGCCAGTGCACAAAAATCCTTTTTATTTTATTTTATTTATTTTTTTTAAGCCTACTAACTAGATATATAATGGATCTGCCAGATTTAATTGGGTTAAATAGATTATTAAGCTAAATTTTATTAAATCTATTGTAGTACACCTAGCAAATTTTTATTTATACATTAAAAATCTATTGTAAAAGATAGGTCAACAAAAATATCATAAATCCTATTATTCTTTTTCTTTATTAGATAAAATGTGTGCTAAAAATACAACAAATGAAATAAATGAAGAAATTACCATTTACCAATACCAATACCATTTTTTGTTTATACTTTTCAGTTATTCTACTATATAAATATACTATATAAATATGTAGAATAATTTATCATATAAATAGTTATTTATGGATGCAAAGAAATAAATGATAAATTGAGTGTATTTTAGTATATACACTAAAATAACACTATATTTTAGTTTATAGTGTGTTTATTTTAGTCTATTTAAGCAATTTTTATAGACTTTAAAATAAGCTTGATTCTATAGTTTATGTACTTACTAGTTTTAAAAAAGTAGACCCTAGCGCTCTAAACCAATAACGTATTTAAGTGTTATCAATAAGTAGAATTTTGTTGGATTATTTTGACTATTTTAATTTTGTAAAAAATTGTAATTCTAGTTTTAATGTATGTAAAAAGAATTTAAATAATGCAATAGCATTAATAAAAATATTAAAAATAGGTGATTTTACCCCTTTCTTTTTTCCATTTCTAATAAAAATAAAATTTCTTAAGTTTAAATGTACATACATACCATTTATTTCCATATTAGTCACGGATATGATTTTCTTTAAAAAATTTCACATAAGTACAAAATCTGTATATAAGCCGAAATGGAAAAATAATTTCTAGAATGTTCCATTATGTCTCCAAGAAACCCAAATTGTTGCCAACTAGATAAAACAGGGAAAATATTTTCCAATCCAATTGCTTTGAAGTAAAATGCTCGACCAAACCTTTTTTGTCATGGCATCCAATGGAGCTAGAGGATCCGTCATGCCACTAGTCAAATACAAGGACATCTCTTATCACGTTTCAAAAGGAAAAACAACTTGCGTTTTAAATTTTAAATAACTTCATGCTGTCTTAATGGATTTCACACTTCTACACTAACTTATCTAGATTACTGCTGTGGTTTGATAATTGTGACCAGCGCCATATTATCGGCAGGGCACATGCCCAGTCCCCACTGATTTCAGGGGCCCAAAAATTTTTAGATCCAGAGGTAATTTTGCAACAAATTAATTTTGTAGACTTACAAATTTCATGTTTTTATTCTATATACAGGCATGCAATTCCATCACTTTTCTCACCTTTAGTCACTTTTTTTACAATTGATCACTTTTAGTCACTTTTTTTAAATAAACAGTCACTTTTTTCATGGTGTATCACAGCAAAAGTCTGTTGTTGAAAAAAGAAAATCTGAATTAATAACAAAATACTTTAATAAAAAACCAAAATTGTGATACTCTAATCTTATTTTTCTTATTAAAATGTAATTAGTCATATGGTTTCCAGAATTTAGTGATTTTAAAAAGTCATAAAGAATCTCCTGAATTCTACATTTGTACTGAAATGTACATTTAATACATTAAAGTAATTGACGTCAAAGCACACATTTCTCTTTTTCTTCACAATTTTTGTTTAGATACTCTAATTTAGCTATGTATGTATTTCAGAAGATCATTATTATATGCAGAAAATTGTGATTATAAAATTAATGTATTGTATGTATTCAAATCTAATTTATATATTTTCTTGTATAAAAAGCAATGTTGAGTTGTGTTAAACAAAATTTTTA
This sequence comes from Pardosa pseudoannulata, assembly GCA_032207245.1. Taxonomy (NCBI): domain Eukaryota; kingdom Metazoa; phylum Arthropoda; class Arachnida; order Araneae; family Lycosidae; genus Pardosa; species Pardosa pseudoannulata. Next base: position 92,952,257 of record CM063499.1, on the reverse strand, counting down.
ACCTTTTTTGTATTTGACGCTAAAATCATGTCTTGCATGAATCATTTGATTTAGAGTTAAAATAAATAGAAAAATCTTAATAGCATCCGTAATCAAGAGGAGGAAAAAAATCGCTTATTTTTTCAATGTTTAGTCACTTTTTGGTCACTTATTCTGCATTATTTGTCACTTTTCTCACCTTTCTGAAAGTACCTCAGCAGTTGTAAGCCTGTATATACAAATAATATGAGCTAAAATATTTTAAGTTTTTCATTATTTCAGAGTATCCGCAAGTATAAATACCTGCAGATTTGTCAGTCATGGGTTTGTACTTAAAAACTAAAGGCAGAATACAGGTCATTTTGCAAATGACCAATCAGATGACTATTTTGAAAATTTTTCTCAAAAATGTTCACAATCACAAAATTGAGCTTTCTGATGGGTAGATTCCGTTTGGAATATGACCGACATAATAGCATTCCTTTTCAACCCCATGGTCAAATAAAAAAATGCTTGTTGCATTATCCAAATCTTTCAGCTATACATTAATAAAATGTAATAATTATCTACAAGGGCCCAAAATCTTGATAATCAGGTTTTGATTGTGACACTATACCATGCAGCCAATGATATTTTTAATTAGATGCTAATGACCAGTTTCAACTTTGGTAACCCTATAGAAACATAACTTTTTTATAAATTTAAACAATGGAAGCTGAAAAAATGCTATGTTTGGAAATTTATAGATTGCTTTCGGCTAACATAGAGTTATCCAGTTTGGTGACTTTTTGTCGTCAATGGCAAAAAAAAAAAGTCAAAAAAATACATGTATTACATCTGTCCCATGGAGCCATGTATAAGCCGACCCCTCCCTCCTTTAGGTCTTTAAAATGCCCCAAAAATTCTTGCCTCATACACAGAAATATACAATATCTATAATAAGCCTTTTGGAGTAGGCAAATGGGGTGGAAGCTCTGTGCATTGCACTACAATAGTTAATTAATTTTTCCCTCTTTCCAGATTTGATAAAGTGCCTTTGGTAACACCTAATGGAGATATTTTAATAGAAGAATTATGTTTTGAAGTGAGTACTTTTTAAAATTATTATAACAAGTAAAACTTAGTAAACTGCTATTTAAAATGATTGTGGATGTATATAACTCTTTTAACTTGTACAATTAGTGTATTTTGTGTATACACATGTACATTGTATGTCAGAATGTATCATATGTGTACTTTAAAGGGAGAAAAAAAAATCATGTTAAAATTTTCTATGATCTTTGATATTTAAATTAGAAGATTCTAATTCTATAAGTGTTCTTTACGAAAGATATAAAATTTTGAAGTAGAATTTAAAATTTAAAAAAAAAATCTATTTTTGCTATTTCTCTACATAATTATCAGAATTTTTAAATTTTGCCTTATTTTTATTAGGCTAGAATGTCTTTTTATATTTTGTAACCAAATTTAGTGTTTAATGTAGGTACATTAGTTACAGTAAAATACAATATATCTACATTTTTTTTTTGTTAAATATCAATTATTTATAAATTAAATTTTTTTTGTTATGATTGAAATTTTGATATCTTTAATCACATATTTACTTAAAAATAATACCATTTTTAAAGTGTGTATTTTATCCATTATTATTTAATGCGTACTTTCCAAAATTACGTATTAGGCTTAGCAGGAAAAAATGCCCCGGCTTGTAAGCACAATCCGCATGTAACAGCTCTCATCCTGAGGGAACACTATCTTTTGTGGGTTGTCATCCCGAATGGGTTAAACATTTCAATTTTTAACCATGTACATTTTGAGAAATATGGCTAACATATAAAAGGTTATACATTTTTCTAATAATATCATTAAAAGAATAATAGCATTCATTTTAACTATAAATATGTAAAGTGTGAATTTTAAACTCACCACTACTCATGAAAATAGCTCCTATTATTTTTGATTGCCCAGTCTTACTGGGCAATGAATAGACTTGAAAGTAAATTTTCTAAGTAATTTGCCATCTGTCTTCATTCCATTAAAAAGGAGTGAAACTTTATTTAAGACTAACGAATAAACATTTTTATCTGACAAGAACAGAGCATTGAATGAATGACGAAAACACACTTCTACTACAAATTTTTCCCCACATTGTAAGAGTGAACTATTTTATTGAGACAGCTGGAAAATGTGGCCAATGGACAGAAAATTAACATTTGTTCCAGAGTTATCTCTGGGAGGCTGGTAAAAAGAATTTAACTCCTTTAAACATGATATTATGTGGATGAAAAATATATATGAAAGAATGAGAAGGGTAAAAGTTGAATTTTAGATGTGTATTTTAGGTGTAGTAGTAATTTTGATATATATATATATATATATATATATATATAAAGCTCATAGCCTGCAAAGAATGAGAAACACATCCATTCTATGTATTAAGTTTATTTGAGCATCATTTTTGCTATTTAGTTTTCAATCCAGCTGGTGTTGATGATTCCACAAGAATTACTTGTTCTCTCTTTGATTTCAGTGTTATTTGTTCTTGTATAGTGTTATTTTATCTCCATATTCTTCTGTTTCACAAAGAGTTTGCTCTCATTTTATTAATGAACGCTTTAATTTCTAATTTTAAAATTCCAAACCTGAAATATATGTGTGACATATCACCATTTTTAATCTCTTTTTGAATATGTTATATCCCTTTTTCATTTTGCAATAGGTTAAATCTGGTATGAACGTCCTTGTTTATGGACCTAATGGCTGTGGTAAAAGCTCTTTATTTAGAGTCCTGGGTGAGGTAAGCTTAAAATTTTATTAATTGGCTGCTGCTTTTTCAACTCCTCTTCTTAGCCCACTCTCCTGTTTCTAATCATGGATCTTGTTGGTGCTTCAACCACATTTGGTGAAATTGGCGTGCTTGCAGCTTGCGTGCGTGGCGTGCTTGCAACGTGGCGTTTGAAATCTGGCGAGGGGATCGTAACTCAACAAATTGATATATAAACAAAAACAACATTTTGAGGAAAAGTTTTACAAAAATTGAATATTTAAAATCTAATTGAATTAACAAAGAAAACACAAAGGAAACACATAACATTCATACTAAATAGACTGAAACATTCACTTAATCACAAATTAAATAAACTGAGTGTGATTTTCATCACAAATTTGTGATTTAGTGTAAATTGTAAAATTAATTTATTTAAAACTCTTTGACTTAAAAGAAACTGTATTTTGAGTGGAGGTTGAAGAGGAGTTGTAAAATTGAAAATTTTTTTTCAAATCTCTTATTATTTTTATAACTAAAACTCTATGTGCAATATGAGAAATAGCCGGGTGGATCTTAATGAAATTTTGCACAGGGATTCAGATAAACTCCAAGAGGGATAAATAAGGTTAAATGGATCGCAGAACTCATGATCCTACTGCAGGTAGAGTATATTTTTGTGCCTCGTAACCCTATTAATAACATGGCACTGGATTTCTTTTCTTTTTTTTTTTTTTGACATTGGCCACCATTAAAATAATAATATCAGCTTACATCAAATGGACCCCACCTCATCCTAAATGTTATCTCTATCATTTTTGGATGTTTAGGAATGTTGGTCAGTATTTTCTGATATTACTGAATATTATTTTTTAATATTGAACAATGTTGATAAATACTTCCTCAATATTCTAGTTGTACACTATTGAGCCAAATTAAATGGTAACATACGGACATGTCAACATGCATTTTATTCGTATGTCAATGTTACTTTTTATACATACCTCAGTCCTTTTTTTCAAAGAAAAATCTCCTAATGTTGAATTTTTATTCTTTTTTCATATTTTTATGAAGAAAATTAAATTTAAATAAAATGTTTTACACACTTTATGAAGGAGCTGTTTTTAATGCTGATAATAAAAATTATTTATATTGCTGTAATATAATTTTGAAGCACATATATATTTTTATTTGAAAGCCTTAATTACACACACCCAAGGCTGAATTAAATATAACCCAAAAAGTTACTATATAAGTGCTTTTAAACCTGTGCATAAAAACATTTAAGTTTTCACTAGTTTTTTGTATTCCATATCCAATTAATAATGTCTCAAATTTTATTGTAATTAATAGTTACATTGGGTAAAACTACTATTTCGAGTATTATTTGAAGAGAATTTCATGATGACAAAATGAAAAGTTATACTAAAACTAAACAAAATGAGCAGAATTTGCATGAATATTTGTTTTTGCATTATTATAGAGTATTTATTAAGCTATATTTTATCTCTGTAATAAACAATGTTTTATTTATAATATTTAAAGTGAAATTTTAGATGTAAGTATATCTAAAAATGAGTTAATAGGGGATTTATTTTCTCATAAATATTGGTGTGATCAGTTAGCATACCAGTCTGCCATGCTGCAGGTCGCAGTTTGCCAGTTTAAATGTAAATATATGCAAATTTATTCTTTAATTATGCAAATCTTGCCCTTGAAAAGGCCCTGGTTGGTCCTTAAAAGTCAGACCCTGATTGGTTGTTAGGTTGTTTATATACAGCCTATTTTCGAACCTTCGGGCAGTCTGAGTTTTTCTCCTGTAAGGTGTAGCAAATGGCTGACTGGTGAATAAAGTTTGAAATTAAAAAACCTTCATGCTGAATTCTTCTTGGCAATTTACTAAACAAATGAGACCTGAGTTATGCATACTAAAAAATTACTTTAAAAGAAAATTTATCTTGAATCCAAAATCCTTTTCAAGGCTGTAACATGTCCGAAACCCGAATAAAAGAAAGAGAACAACAAGTTGATATGTCACCCAACAATGAATTGAAACTAAAGTTCACTCAAGCATTTGAGTTATGCGTTTTTAAATGGACATTAAAAAAGAATATCGTGAAATTGCCAAAAGAAGCATCTAATGTCATTCATTTCAACCTATGTGAAAAATCTTTCTCTTTATATGCTGCAACTAAAGCAAAATGCAGAAATAGACTGGATGCAGAAGATTATTATTAGGTTGCAGATTTCGACAATTATTCCAGATTTAAAAAATACTTTGCAATAATAATAATAATAATAAAAAAAAACAGAGCCAAGTCATACTGATTTTCTTTTTATTATTAGGTTATGAATTAAAATAGTGTAGCTTTTGTTTATTACTCAGAATGCATTTTAGAAACCAAAAGGACCCTCATTAGTTACCTTATTAAGATGTGTGTATTAGGATAAAATAAAGATGCAATAATTTTGTAAATTTATGTAGGATAAAGAATTGGTATCATGTTATTTTCTGATCTTTGATCAAGAAAATTATAAGCTCAAAGGGCCCCCCAATGGATAAAAGGGTGAATACCCTGAGCTAAGTTAAAAGAATTACAGTCCTATTGGACATAATATGTTACATTTGCTAGAGCTGTGGGAATAACAATATTTCAATAACAAATAATTTGTATTTATTATAGGCAACATAGAAACATTCATATTACTTGCTTATATTTATCAGATTATTTACAGATGGAAAATAGTTAATATTTGTAATTTACATTTTATTCTATTGCTGTATTTGTTGATTTAATATAAAAGAAACATCTGTATATTTTTAACTATTATAGCTATGGCCTATATTTGGTGGTACTTTGACCAAACCTGCAAAGACCAAACTGTTTTATATACCTCAAGTAAGTATGCAAAATATTGCCTAAGTTCTGACATTTGAAAATTTCATTCCTGTAATAATTTGAAATACATATTTTTTTATTGTTTCATCTTTTCTAACACTATAAGCAATAATAAATCATGAAAAATTAAAACATTATAAATGTTTTATTTTCTGTTGAATTGTTTATTACTAAAAGTTACTAAACTAAAATGAATGGCTCTGCAGTTATCACAGATACACACACACAAAAAACTAAGAAAATTCATTTTTACGTATTTCAAATGTTTTAATTTCTTGCCCTATTTAATAAAATATGTGGGTAAAGGTCTATCATAATTTTTAAAAAGCTCAAAGAAATGTATTCTATTCTTTTATAGAATTAATACAGTTTTGAGTAATATTTTATTCCTTAAAAATCTGCATATGTCTATCCTCTTCAGCTACTGTGACAGCATTTGCTTAAAAAGACCATACACAGTCTGTATGGTCAGCTCAGCGGTCCAGAAAAATCGGACCAGATAAGCAGGGTAACCATATATGTGGAACAATACAACTGTATTGTGCCTATACCGGGCATTTCTAAAACGTAACAGAAGAGCCTTATCCACATTTCCATAAGGTGACAAGCGATGACGTTTTCTTTCTTGATCACCGATTTCAACACTTGAGGACCCAAGTTTGGCAGCTAAAATGTTGTTTAATGTCATTCGGATAATCCAGTTTTCTTTGGCGAAAGAAGCCTTTGAAAGATTAGAATTTTTAAAATTTTCAATCAATTTATTTTTGGCAGCAAATGATCAATTCTTTCTTTTTGAAGCCATAATTAAAAAAAATGAATGTACTTATTTGTGATGTGCGACAGAATTTTCCTGTACTTGTTTCGCCTCCATTTCAACTTAGGCATGGAGAGATCACTTCAACCCATAAACGGACAAATGTCCACCTCTTGTCAGGGGCAAGAGAACGGAGAGAGGTGATGTCTACACAAACAAGAAAGTGGGAAGGGGGGGAAATAAAGGCTTTAATTCAGGTCCTCTCTGATTTCACATTGACTTCTTTAAAAAAACATGGAAACTTGTTGAAAACACGAAACTGACCCTATTACTGGTAACAAGAAAAAACTTATAAGTGGTGCACTTTAACACATGTTCCCTATTAAGTTAGATGGAACTTAAGAAAACTGACCATATAGCTGGTACTGACTGTATATAGACATACATACACAAGTCCGGTTTTGGGCTATTAGCTTCCTGTGTACAAGATAGTATTCAGCTACCCCCCTATTCTTTTGTGCAAGAACGTATTTGGCCACACTAATCAATGTGTATACTTAGTAGATATTCTAGCAGTCACCTTAGAAATTTGTCGGCCTGTTTGCATGCATACACTGCACAGATACTAGCCTTAGCCCTGTGGGTATATATATATATATATGATCAGTAATATTTTTACTCTGTGGATAAATTAAATATAATGTACATGGTTTCCACGCACCTGGAAGGTCAGGGAAAGTCATAAAAATCATGGATTTAGACAATGGATTAATTTTGTCATGGAAAGTCATGATTTTTCAAGTAAAATGAGTAAAAGTCATGGATCCGCTAAACTACCGATTATAAAAAAATGCATTGAATTGTTTAATTCTGTTTTTACTTGTCATTTGGCTGTAGTTTCCGAGTTTGGTATTTATGTATTATCCTATTGACCCTATTGCCAAGTAAAACTGGTTCGCCAAGGAAACTCAAAGCAAGAAAGCTTAATGGGTGGGTAAATGTATATTATTCTGGTTTTTTTCTTAAATTGTAGATTAAAATTTTATTAATATAATAATTAATATTTTTTAATAAAAATTAGTTAAGAATTTTGCATAAAATATAAGTTTATCTCTAGGGATATTGTATATAAACATTATAGGGTTATATTTGGCTATTATTCATGGTCACCTGATAATACCAAAGTACCCCGAATTCAAATTGGAAACATTTTGATTCAAAAAGTACTATATGATTAAACTTAGGTATGTAGATACAACATTTTTATGTATGTGAGTTTATTAACACTTATAAAGTAAGTTTATAGTTTTTTTATGATAAAATTCCTGTAATTTCTCTAAAAGCATATATTTTATTTGTATGTACATCAGAAGTTTTATTCATATATACTTTAACGAAAGCTTTTTAAAGTCATGGAAAATGATCTGCTAAATCAGGGAAAGTCATGAAAAGTCATGGATTTGGAAAAATTTATTTTGGCAGATAACCTGAATGTAATACTTAAGCAGTATGACTTCATTTCTTCCTATTTTGGTTGGCTTTTTATTCTGAATTCGTTAATATAATTTACCTGATTTGATCCTTTAGTATTTTGTATGAATAACACCTTAAACTTATTTTTGACTCTACTTCTAATTGAAAACTCTTGTTTTCATAGAGACCCTATATGACACTAGGGACATTTAGAGACCAAATTATTTATCCAGATAGTTTAGAAGATATGAAACGCAAAGGAGTATCAGATTATGATTTAGAATATTTCCTAGAAATGGTAAGTTTTTAAAAAATTTTATTTTATAGTGAATAGGTTTTTAAAGGTTTTTGATTCTATTTCTAAGCATTTTTTGTATGAGTGTACAGTAGCCTCTTGTTATATCACTTTTTCTATCCTTCCCGAATTTTTATCTTCTGTTTTTATTTGTTTATTTTATTGGCTTAGCAAATTCTAATGTGACATTGCTTATGTAAGATACAATAAGTGAAAATAAATTTATTTGTTATTAATATTTACTTACTGGTATTTGCTGTAATGCAAGTTGTTACAGAAAAATAGATGACTTTTGACACTTTCATCAGCAGAAAATTTAAAGTATGAATACAGACTCAGAGCCCGACTAAGATACTTTTGTGCCCAGGGCACAATCCCATTTTTGTGCCCTCCACCCCCACTGCAAATTTATAGTGACAAGTTATCATCATTACAGTCATATAAAAATTATAACATTGAATTAGCAAAGAGATGTAAGAAATGAGCATTTAAGTTATATTCAAAAATTACCAAATTTTCATTTTACGTCATCATTATTATTTCTGTTTAGCCATGCTTTTAGCATTAAGGATTTTTAAGGACCTAGAGTGACCCTCTTTTTTTATTTTCTACCTTGCCATACTCACAAGCTCTGTGGTGCAGGAAATAAATATTAATAATAGAATTAAAAATAATTTAAATGGATGAGATGATTTTATGGTTTATAGTGGTATGTTGCTAATAATCTGTCGTATAAATAGGTAATAACCCATAGGATAAAAAGAGCACCAGGTTTGTCGAGGGAATTCATTATCAGGTAAATAACAGTAAAATTAAATAGGAAACAATGTAGTTCATTATAAACACAATTACCTCGTACAATAATATATTAAAACTTAACGAAAGGGGAATAGTGCATGTGGATTAAAAATTATACTGAAGAAGTTCAAATGAACAAGATATCAGGAGGGAAATGAAAATACTGTTGATGTCAGCTACTGCACATTATAATAACCACATTATAACATGATAAACAATGGTTAAAAATTATAAATTTCACCAGGAGATGAATACAAGAAGATATGCATACAAAAAGCATTAACTAAAGCAGTAGTAATATACAGCTGGCATAAGAAAAAAAAGTCATCAAGTAAGCAGCAATATATAACAATTAGTGCATTAGTAAATTAGTACAATTAGTAAATTTTCATGCCCAGGGCAGATGCCCCAAGTGCCCATGTAATAATCAGGCACTGGATAGACTAGAAATATTGTTTACCGTTGGACACAAGTTAGTAGTTTATCTTTTGATTGGGTATATTTTGAAACAGAAAAATGGAAGGGTGTCATCTAGTTAGACCAACTGAAGTATTCAAATGGTAGCCCAAAATAGAAACATTTCTGTTTATACCTCTTGTATTCCATTGGCTAAGAAACACAAAAGAATATGGTATGTGCACATTTGCAGAAACAGCAACAAACAAGAAAGGGGTGTGTCTACTGTTTACTGAGAGATTGCTGCTATCTTTCAAGATCCATGTTCGAGGGAAGTGCAATAAAATAAATTGTTGTGTTCACAGCAAACAGTGCAACTGCATCACACTTTTCTCTGAAAAAAAGTTCAGTTTCTTATTAAAGTATCTGTTGTTAAAGTTTTTATGTATTCTTGTGGCTGACTGTAGAGCTGAGTTACTTCAGTAAGAAACTGCATTTTTTTTTTCTCTCTAAACTCGGAGAAAAGTGTGATGCAGTTATACAGTTTGCTGTGAACAAGAATTTATAATAATTAGCTTCAAGATGGCTCATCCTAACAGTGCATTGGCTTTCACTTGGCCCGTCCTATAGTTACATTAGTATTCAGTTGGCCATTGTTTGCATAAAACTAACCTATAACCAACTCAGGGGAGATTCTGATTTGAAATTTTCTGATGTTTCTGAAAATGTATATGTGTCTGTAAAATCTAAGTTTTTCTTCCTAAAAATTTGAAATTCTGAAATTTAAAAAAAAAAAAAAAAGGAAGGGGGCATCTTTTGTTTCAAGTAATATATATTGTGACGATTTGAATGTTCCTGAGTAAAGAGGTAGCTTGAAGAAGGATCCCAGTCACGATAAAATGGGAAATCACTTTTATTTCTTGAGTAAATGCGGCTATATACAAGGGGATTCTCATCTCCCAAAACAAGTCGAAATGCAAAGGATAACAGCACCACAACGATCACAATCGAAAGAAGAAAAAAAAGAGATTAAATAATCTCACAAGTGGGGATGCTTTTCCACGATGCAATGCAAACCCAATTTATTCCCCATTCGGTATCAGAGACTGCTGCTCCCTATATGAGTTGACTTGACGAATCTCCCGAACTTAATCACTAGAAAGCTGGCTCCAGTCAAAAGACTCGAAAGCCTCTTTGAGCTCGAAGCCCCCTGCATAAGAAAATGTCGAAAAGTCCCAAGTCAAAAAATTCTTGGTTTTTTTATACCTCAAGGTCAGTTAAGGTTCCAGTTACCTGGAAACTCCAGCTAAGGTTAAGCTAGTTTTTTTTAGCAGAATTCTCATAGGAGGCTTCAAATCAGCAGATTCCGGTCGTTTGTTCTGGACAAAGGGGGGTCTTCACAATATATATAAATTTTAAAGATAATCATAAAGTTTTCCTTTTCTTTTCTGATCATTTTTTCTTTATTCCGGCATCCCAATTGTTTTTAGAAATTAAGTGAAACCTAAAAAAATATACATACTTTCTTGTTTCATTTGATGATCCTGTTTAATTTTTTGAAAGTTTTAAATAATATAAAACAGATATGCAAGGAAAAGATTTGCAGGTTTTAAAGCAATATATAAAAATATAAATTTATGCATATATATTATAAACAGTTAAATTAAAAAATTGAATTGTTTCTTAGATAATCAACTCACACATTTATATATGTGTATGTTTGTATTTTATACAGAACAAACTTATATTTATGACTATGTAATGAAGTGATATCCAAAGTAAAATTTATTGATGTATTGAAAATATCTATATTTGGGAAGGATAACAAATCAGGTAAATAAAATTATTGGAAAATATTTCTACCATTTTACCTATTTGGGAACATTTTTGGATTATATTCAAATTTTGAACTTAAGATAAATTTTTGAAAAAAGAATTCTATTCTCGGTTTATATTTGAAATATACAGTATATATATATATATATATATATATATATATATATATATATATATATAGATATGTAATATATCAAAATTATTTAACTTAAATATTTCTTCAAAAACCTCCTCTCTTCCATTCTAATTCATTTAAATCTCTTTCCGAGCCTCTAAATGGTTTAATGAACGAAGTATTTTCCACTTAACATTCCTTTCTGTCATAAAACTATAAACTTTCTGTCCATACAGCAGTTTCCAAGCTGTTGGTGGAACATGTTTTCGCGTTTTGCTGATATTGCATTTAATTCGCTTATTAAGTTGTTTTTTACTGTCTGAAAATTCTTGTTGTCAGTGCTCTTGGGTATACTTCTGTCAGATCAGAGTAAAACTCTGGGGCTTTTGGTTGTATGTTGTTAAGTAGAAAGGATGTGCATTATGCCGCTCTGGAATAAAGTTTAATTTAGACTTCTGCGTTCTCTTACTTCTTGTGCCCGACTGCATTCTCATTACTTATAGCTGTTGAACTTTCTCCTTGTGGAGGAGTTTTATAAAAAATGGATTATGTATATATATATATATATACACACATGAGGCGCATTCAGAAAATAAGTTTCCCTATTTAAAAGAAAAAAAACTCGCACTTTCAGGGACATACTTATTGGCAACAAGTACAGCAAAAGTAGCTCAAACAGAGCTATTTTCAACATAGCCACCACCAGAATGGAGACACTTGTCATATTGTGGGATCCATTTTTGTATACCTCTGCCACCTGTGAACAGAACCAGCCTTCCCGTCCCAGAACACCGTGCACGTCCCTTTCCGTACCGACAACGTCATTTTGAATTGGGTCCTTACTGAAGATCCATTATGATGCCAATGCATTGACTGCTGCTCGGTTTCCAGGATAAAGTGCGAAATCCAATTCTCATTGCCCGTGACGATCCTGTCAAGAAACTCATCGATGTCATCGTGATAACATAGTTGAAATGCTAGTCATGTTCCTAAGCATTGAATTTTGTTTTGGGGTGTCAGTTTTGGCTCGTAGACCTGACAGAGCTCACGAATTTCAATGGGCACAATGCTTTATGCATTCAAGATCGCCGACCGAACCTTGCAGGCAGCATGAGAAAGAATTAGTTTCTATTTCGGACCACTGTTACCACGCTACTGGGACAAGTCGGGACCTGTCCAGCTGGCATATGATTGATACGTCATAGATCTGTTACGCATGCTCAATTGACACAGCTAATGACGTTTACTTTAAAGGGAAAAACATTGGGAAACTTACATTCTGGATTCGCCTTTTATGTTGTAATATATGTATTTGAGTATATATATTTCCCATTTTTAATCTTCTACAAGTGTACACATGCTTGATGTTTATACTTGTTTGTACTTAAATTTCATTTCCACACATTTTTATGAATGTGTCAATTTATAAATTGTATTTATTTTAGGTACAGTTAACCTATATATTAGAAAGAGAAGGTGACTGGAATTCAATCAGGGTATGTGTTATTAGTTTTTCTCTCAGAAAAACAGGCCTATGAAAAGAAAAGCAAAATTTTGAACTTTATATGTTAATACAAATGTGTTGATAATGTCATTGTATATTTTGTTGCAGGATTGGATGGATTTGTTAAGTGGGGGAGAAAAGCAAAGAGTAGCGGTAAGTATTGTAAATCAACTATTTCAATTCATCTTCTGTCATTACAATAGGGCAAATATGCCTACTACTCTGGTTCTCCAGAGAAATGAGATAATTTGATAACTCCTGGAACATAACAAATTTTGAACCATTAAAAGATCCCAATTCAGCAATACAATTAAATAATGCTGAACATATTACTCTTGCCTCACTAATGCTGCATGTAAAAGAACTGTGCAGAAAAACCAAAGTGAATTGAGTCAAATTTGAGTAGAAAACTCTAGAATCCCTGATAATATTTTTAATCAGGGTCAATGGGCTGCAAAAAACATATTTTTGAAAAAAAGGAAAGGGTTGTTAAAGATAAAAAAAAAAGCTACTTAATACATGTCATATTACATGCATATTAATGTACGTCTAATGCATAAATTTTAATTTACTCTAATTTACCTGCCATTCAAAGTATTTACTAATACTTGTTTTTGTATCTCTCTCACCATATGTTTTTAAAATTTGCCTGTGAGTTCTTTTGTCCCCAGAAACACCCTGCATTGACACTAAAAAGAAATTTAAAAAAAAAAATTCAACCTTGTATATATTATTCATCTACTGTTAAATATCTGCATTTCCTTTTTCTTAAAGATGGCAAGGCTTTTTTATCATCGTCCTCAATTTGCTATTCTTGACGAATGCACAAGTGCTGTCAGTGTTGACGTTGAAGGTTCAATGTACCAGTATTGCAGAGAAGTAAGTCATTGATTCAAACTCTCGAATGTTCATTTTGTTTTGTTTTTTTTATTTGCCATATAAACTTAATATTTTTATTATACCAAAATCAATTTGAATAAAATGAAACCAACCCTACACTAGTCGTGTTTATTTATAGAATGTTAGTGCTAGGATATCAGTGGTTTGGCTGCTGATAACAATTGCCTAAAAATTAAGAGGAAGAAATATTTTCTTGTAGTTTTCAAGTTATTTACTAAGATCTTTAGTTTCTTATTTTAGATTACTTAAAAATGTAAAACTCTGACAGTTAATTGTTATTTCTTCCACTGAAGTGACTAGCATTTGCTTCATTCTAGATTTCCTTTCTCATTCTCTTCTGTGTATGTACAAGACTTATGTTACAATACATTTATTCAAAGATTAAGTACAGACATCCTCCCCCTCTGAGGGCCAGGTTGTAATAACACCCTGTTCTGGGGTGCTATACTTGCGTGGGACCTAGCCGCCTACTTTACTGGGGCAGGTATGTTCATTGACTGTCGCTGGGATGCATAACCCAAAATAAGGATCAAAAGGCTTAGACAGACAACACATATTTATTTGCAAAATAAAATTGACGGAAAATTAAAGAAAATCAAAATGACATATTTCCGATTCTCTGGGCCTATTCTATCCTGAGCGTATCCTATCCAGAATACTACTGTCGTCGTGTTCTCTCCCATCGAACCGAGAGATGTCTCGAAGTCGCAGGCCCCAATCCAACTGTTTTCTCCACATCTTCTTTCCCTTTCCTCGGGGGGAGGGATGTCTGGAAACTTGAGCACATCCTCCTTTTCTGAGGCCCTGCAAAAACAAATAGCCGACACCAAAAAACCTTATGAACCCCCCTATGCCGGCCTGCTCCTATTTCCCCAAGGAATACCAGGTGGAAAGGGTCAGTGAGGCAGTTTTGCTGATATTATGAAGAGCACACATGAGTCGTGGGTGCAGATTCCTTACATTCATATTTTTTAATGCTGGATAAAATGATCTTAAACTAAAAATCAATCTAAAATTAAAAAAAAAGTCTTTAATCATTCATGCAGAAACTTGGTACTATTAAATTAATTTTTCCCGAGTATGAATTTAAAGAATTTATATTAATGGATGTCAAAGATATGTTATTTATATACTTCTGGTGCTAAAAACTCATATTTTGAAATAGAGCTTTGAATTATGGATTTTTAAAAATGAAGGTTATATACCTGTCCTCTTAAATTCAAAATGTCCTATAGGATCAGTTTTTATTGATAAATGTATGAGTGAATAGGACGTAAGACATTTGTATTAATTATTTCTAAATATGATTTTAGATGGGAATTACATTATTCACTGTGTCACATAGAAAATCACTATGGAAGCATCATGAAGTAAGTGGATTATTGTGTCATGTTTTTTAAAATTGATTACTGAAGTAATTCACATTTAGTATTTTTACTTTCTCGTACAAAGTAAAATAAAGTATTGTTATCAAAAAAAATATCAGTTATCAAATTTCAACAGGAATACTCATTTAAACCATGCTTAAGTGAAACTTGACAAGTTTCTCTGTTATGTCTAGTATTAGGGCTTTGAACAGTCATTATCATCAGATTTTTTACAATGAGAACCCTTTTGTGTTCAAGAAAACTAGTTTTAAAACTTTAAGAATCTATTTTGACTGTTCTTTTAACTAGTTTTCTCTTGATGTCTGTTTATATGTATGTATGTGCATATATATCTCACATAACTCAAAAATGATTCGTAAATCATTGAAAGCTTATTTTTATTTTGTCTAGTTGTGTACCTCCCCATTAAATTGTCTATATTATGAAAAATTTCAGCATGTGTATTAATTCTGTCAGGCATCACTAAAAAATGATCAGCCTTTTTTTTTATCTTTAGATCAAATTTTTTATTTAAGAAAATTGTAATGTCTGTGATCTCCCCCTTTTTTTGATTTCAATCAGACAATATATATTGAAAATTTTCTATAACCTATTATATATATATATATATATATATAATTTGGGGCATAACTCAAAATAGATTAGACAGAATGCTGACATTTTTTTTAAATTGTTATAGCATATACTTATGCTCCTTTTTTGATTTCAATCTGTACTCTATATAATAAAAATTTTCAATATAGCATGTATTAACATTATGAGCATAACTCAAAAACAAATAGCTCCCAAAATCAAAATTTTATGTTTATGACTATAACATTTTATCTTAACCCATGATAGTCAACAAACATCTCGTTGTGCATGCTGAATTTTGACTGCAGTTGTATTACAAAAGATTTCAATAGGATGGACATAGAACAAACCTGCATAATCTACTTAAAAATGTTTTATTTTTAAAATTGTTCTTTTTATTGTCAGAGAGTGAGAATATAAAGTTTAAAGTAACATTTATTGAAAAAATGAGTTTTTGTATGGAATAAGAGTTTTTGCCTTGTCACTGTTTTAGAATGTTTTATTCAAAAAATCAAAATTCTCTGAATTAATAAAGGAGATGATACGGTGACGTCTCCAACATTCTCGAGTGAAGAGATAGTGTGAAGAAAGATCACAGTCGCGATAAAATTAAAATCCCTTTTATTTCTTGAGTCAATACGGCTCTATACAATTGGATTCTAATCTCCCAAAACAAGTTGAAATGCAAAGGATAACATCACCACGACAATCACAGTCGAAAAAAAAAAAAAAAAAATTATATAAATAATCTAGTTCCTTTTTAATTGATGCAAACCCAATTTATCCCCTGTTCGGTATCTGCCACTCCCTATATGAGTGGACTTGACGAATCTGCCAAACTTAATCACTAGAAAGCTGGCTCCGGTCAAAAGACACAAAAGCCTCCACAAGGTCAAAACACCTTTGTCAAAAAAATTTCAAAAAGCCCCGAGTCGAAAAATTTTAGGCTTTTGATACCTCGGGGTCAGTTACATTCCCATCAACTGTTTTTTGGTCAGTTATGATTCTAATTACCTGGGAACTCCAGCTAAGGCTACAGCTAGTTTTTTATTTTTTTAGCTGAATTCTCATAGGCTTCAAATCAGCTAATTCTGGTTGTTAGTTCTGGACAAGGGGGGTCTTCACAACAGCATTCATGAGTCCTCATATTCTGGAAAAAAATCCCTCAAAACATCCTACCTACTTCATATTCAAATATAAGAAACCCAATTTGTTATTTGGGTCTCATTCTGACTCAAAATATGACATGAGTATCCCTTCTGTCCTACTAATCTATCGCTAGCTTATTTTTTAATTAGCTATGGCGCTCAGGAGACGTTCATTTTAACAAAAATTAATAAGGAAATAATTACTGACTGATTATTCTGGAAAAAAAATCAAAAAGACTAGAGTCTCCATCTATAATTTTTGTTTCTTTCTTTTTAACTTTGCTCCAATAGATGGCACCACAATGACTCTTGACACTTTCCGATCCATGTAAAATATTGTATTAACTTTAAAATTTTTTAAATCTTTTTTCCCTTGTAATTTACAATTTTTTTTAAATATTGTAGTATCATGTATTTTTATAATATAACCTAATAGCCTAAGTTGTCTGTCCATTATGATAAAAATAGAAATCAAAATGGATAGAGACATCCATATTGTATTTTTTTATGAGTTAGGATTAGCAAGTTCGAAATCCATCTTTTTTGAGCTAATGCCATTATTCAAGCTCTGTGGTCAAAAGCAGAACATTCAATTATCACATAATAAATAGTAAAAATAACATTCTAACATTGATTTTCCTTTAAATCATTTCATTTTAAAATTTTTAAATATTGTCT
The DNA here is from genome assembly GCA_032207245.1 of Pardosa pseudoannulata. Lineage (NCBI taxonomy): Eukaryota > Metazoa > Arthropoda > Arachnida > Araneae > Lycosidae > Pardosa > Pardosa pseudoannulata. The sequence continues at coordinate 92,934,756 of CM063499.1, read as the reverse complement.
GTTCATTATTTTCATACGTTTTATCCTAAAGATATTACGTCTCAAATTTTCTTTTATAATTTGTATTAAATAATGATAGGTATTCGTGTAATTTTAAATTGAATCATCGATTATATTTTGTTGCTATGAAAATTTTATTGCTGGTATTAGCAACAAATTATTTTCATAAGTCTAGGAGTCTGTTTCACGGAACAATAAATATCTAGCGTTTAAGTTATATATCTTTGAAAATGAAGAAGTTTGTGTGTTTGTTTTTTATAAACAACCACATGGTTTGTGATCGATTTGCTAAATTTTGGACATCATTCATATATACTGCCAAATAATCATAGACCATATTAAAACCTCTGCTCTCCATCCTATCACATAATTAGAAGACATGTTATCAACTAACATGTCAGTAAAGATCTTATATGTGATGTTTAAAGATAATTTGTCAGCCCAAACCATTTTTTTATTTTAATAATTTATTGAAAAATTAAAAAATTTTTTTTGTTCCCTTCATAAACGACTTGCTGTCTTGTAAATATTCATAATGAAATATAAAATTAGTCATTGTATTTTCAACCATACGTATCTTAATAATTGTAAATTTAAAATATTTTTTAATCTCACTTTTACTTTTTTATTTTAAATAATATTACAAATGTTATTATTTTATAGTTTTTTTTTAATTCATCTTTTATTTTTGTCTTAAAAATTTCAAAAAAAGCAACCATATATTACTGTCATAACTAGGATTCTTTTTTAAAAATAATATTTAAATTATATCTATATTTATTTAAATTTTGTTTTATCATATAAAAAAATTTTATTTATCAAATTTGTTTTTTTTTAATTCTTTATCTAATTTCCATTTAATCATAATATTTATTTTTAATTAGTCTTGTTTTGTTTTACAGATAATGTAACCATAAAAACAAAAAATTTTTTTTACTTATTTCTTTACAGTTCTTAAAAATAAAATTTTTCTGTTCCTTTCTTCTTTAAATATTATTTTAAAATAGTTGTTTTTCTTTTATACATGTAATCAAAATTTGTTCATAATTAAAATATTTTAATTTCTATTTTTCTTATTTAAATTTTTTACTAAGAATTTATAAATGTTTTGTATTCATTTTCTATCGACAAAAAAGATATAAAGATAATATTAAAAATAGTTTATTTGAACATAATGTCTTTTTGTTGGAATATAATGTCTTATTTTGTATTTTTAATAAAATTGAAATGAAAGTTTTTTTTTTCTAAAATACCATTTTACTCATATTTAAATAATTTTAACTACTAAAAAATTTATGTTTGTTATTTGATAAAAAAAAAAATTGACCATTTTGTTGAAAATTAATAATTAAATGTTTTTTATAAAAATAAAAACCATAATGAAAAATGTTCATATTTTTGCTATTTCTTAGAATACTGAAACTTTTTGTTTATAAATATAATAAAATATAATATATATATAGAAATGAATATATAAAGAAATGTAATAATAAATGAATAAAATAATAATATATGATAAATGATAAAAAATATTGTTTTTATTTTATTTTTTAACAGAGGATAACTGTGCTTAAAACAATGACATGGGATTAACGGAATGAAGTCACATTGCTAGAAATTATTGCTTCTTTCACTTAGTAATGATGCGATAAATTAAAAAGGTAATCATTTGAGTTTAACTCAGGAAAATAATGCTTAGAATAATGACATGAAAAGTTCGAAAAAGGGGGAAGGAATGAATTTCGAATGTTAAAAATTTACAAAAACCTTCCTAGGAATATACCTAATAATTTCTCAAATTTTCACGACGATTTGATGCATGGTTTTTGAGTATTGAGTACAAACAGATAGAAATTCATTTTTATATATATAGTTTAATTATTATTATTCAGTGCCATCCAAGATTGTGGAAGAGTGTTTTTATTCCATGTTTTTATCATTCCAGTTTACTCTGTATATGGATGGGAGAGGAGCCTATGAATTTAAACCTATTGAAGAATCAGAAGTATTTGGTTCTTGAGGAAGGATTCCTCCCGTTCCCTGTGGTTGTGGCCTTATCAAGTCTAATAGGTTATTCATGTGATATATCTAGAAATTATCTTGCATCACAGACATCTTTCACCCCATTAGATATCTATGGATTCAAAAACTGCTGATTATTTAGGTTTATCATTTTATAGAAATCAAACTGAACATTTTTACTCAATATTTTCACGAGTTAGGCTTTTAATCCCATTGAATTATGTTAGTAAAAAAAAAAAAAATTTTCATTGGGAAAAATGAGCAAGCATTGAGAACACGACTTAAGGACTAGTTCTGTATCCTGTCTTTGAATTATAAAATTTGACAAATGGGACTGAATTGGACTTGAGTTATTTAAGAAGAAATTGCATTAATATGGAAGATTTTACATAATTCCTTAATTTTTAAGGTATGTATATATTTTACATTGAAACTGAAATTTTATTTTACAAGAAATGTAAAAGTCACTATTAGAAATCTGATATTACTCAGTCTGTGAAATAATGGGTGTTGAATGAATGCTATTTGTAAAGTTATGTTGAAATAGATGCAATGGCAGTATTTGATATTTAGTAACTATGAGTAATTGAAGTTTTATATTTCTTCCTGAATAACTATACTTTTTACAGAGATTATATATAAATTAGGGTGCTTACTGTATCGTGAAAATATTTAAAAAAAGGTCTCAATTTTTATCTTATTGTGTTGTATGTTTTTTTAGTATTAATACTATTCGACAGTATTCAGTATATAATATTAATATGGGGTTTTTAGTGATATTAAAATAAAACATGCTTTAGATTTATAAAATTAAGAAAAAATATGCTGATATTCAGAAGTCTGGATTTTTTATCTGTTTGTATGAATGTATTATTAATCCTTTAAGCAGTAGATTCAAATCCAAACCATCAACTAGTATTCGAAACCAACTAATTTGCTTATAAAGTTTGAACCACTGAATAACATGACCCTTTTTTTTATATATATAAAGAATTTTTCTTTCTTTTTTGCATTCATTTCAATTTTAGCATTTTAAAGTATTTGAATAAGCAAAACAAGATTTAAATTTTTTTTTTTTTTACTTATACCACTTTTATCTCATTTATTTTTCATATCCCCACTAAATAATTGTTTATGTATATAAAAAAAATATCTCTGTGAGAGGCTTGGGCATTTTTTCCATATGAAATATTAGTCTTAAAAGAAATTGTATATTTAACTTCTGATTAAGGCTGTCACATGAATTTATAGCCATCTATACAATCAGAAAAAATAATTTGTTTTATACTTTGTGAAATGTTAATTTTCTTTGTATTGTCGGATATCCAGGTCACACAAAATAAACTACATGTACTATACAGGCTTAAGATTAAAATAAAAGATTGTTAACCCTCGTGTCATAAAATAAAATGGAATTGGTTGTGACAGAAAAATACTACTTAATTTGGATAATTTGTAGCAAATAGGTAAAGAAACTGACATTTTTTACACTTTTATATTGTTTTGCTTCTTACATTATTTTTGATGAACACACGGCATCCTGAACATTCTAATGCAAGCACAAGTTAAATAATTAAATGATTTAATATTATTCAGGATGCTGCTGGAGACGGCTCTTGACCTGTCACAGACGTCAAAGTCTACATTGCCACATGAAATGGCTGACATCTCGCAGATGTCATTGTATGCCAAAGGGTTCAACTATTTTTGTCAATAAAAAAAGTTTTTCATTTATTTATATATATACTACAGAGTAACATGTGTAATGATACTGTAGAACCAAACTAGGTGCTGCTTCACCCTCAAGTGTTCCACTTCCTTCACATGAAAACTCTTTAAAGGACACAATATTTTTAGTCCAACAAGGAAGCCATGGGAAAAAATTTTTTGAGAATAACTGCTGTAGAGATCTAAAAAAATATATTTATATATAAATAGATTAACATTGTAGACAGTTTGAAAATTTGCACATGCAGTGTTTTTGTATGTAGTATGCATATAATATCTTGGATTTAGAAATCTAGTTTGACAATTTAAAATATAAATATAAAATGATAAATAATGCTTTGAGTTTTTTTTTCTTTATTGAGTAAATAAGACATTTTGCAGAACCACAGAAAATATTGTAGTACACAGTATCATTATATACAGATTTCACTATGTGTATATATATATATGTACGTTGCTGTATTGCTTTTAGTATTAAAATGCTATTTAATATTGTGTAACTGCTTACAAAAACTCAGTACTTGGGAGCTGAATCATTTTTCACAGTTTTATGTACTTTCATAATTTTTAAGTTATGCTTTCACTCATTCAGCTAAAATAAATTACACAGTGTTTTTGAAAATCTTCAAGTACTAGTAAGATTTAGCTGGCCATACTAGTTAGCATAAGACAATATTTTTAAAGCTGGTTTAATAATTTAGATAAATGTGTTGCCAATAATATTATTTGAAGTCTAAAAAAATCTTAAATTTCAGAACAACTGTTGCATTAAAGAAAAAATATTTACTTTGCTTCTACGAGGTGCATCCAGAAAGTCAGTTTCCCTGTTTAAAAGAAAAAAAGAACTCCCACTTTCACGGACATATTTATTGGCAACAAGTACAGCCATGTTTCATATCTTTTTCGACATAGCCACCACCAGAATGGAGACACTTGAAGTATTGTGGAATCCACTTTTGTATCCCTCTGTCGTAGAACTCTGCCGCCAGTGAAAGGAACCAGCCTTCCTGTCCCAGAACACCGCACAGCCCTTTCCGTACCGACAACATCTGTTTGAATTGGGTCCTGACCGAAGACCACTTTGACGCCAATGCGTTGACTGTTGCTTGGTTTCTGGGGTAAAGTGCGAAATCAAAGTTTCATTCCCATGACGATCCTGTCGAGGAACTCGTCCCCATCGTCATGATACTGCAACAGAAATGTCAGTGCTGCTCCTAAGCGTCGAATTTTGTGTTCGGCTCATAGACCTGACAGAGCTGATGATGAATTTGAATTGGTGCAATGCTTCATGCATTCAAGATCGCCAACTGGCGGCAAGAGAAGGAATGAGTTTCCATTTCAGACCACTGCTACCCTGCTACTGGCACGAATCGGGAATTATCCAGCTGGCATAGGATTAATATGTCATAGATCTGTTACGCAATTAACACGGCTAATTGTGTTTACTTTAAAGGGGAAAACATCGAAAACTTACTTTCTGGATGCGCCTCGTATGTTGTAATATATGTATTTGAGTAAGTGCTTTGTTGCAGACTAAGTTTTACTGAAACCAAAATTCTGAAAATAGGTCACTGTCAGCAATGATACATCCTCTCATGTCATCTTCTTTTACAGGTAATTGAAGAGTGTTTGGAATCAATTTTTTATGATCCGTTCTAATTAATACTCTTTTTCCCTGATTTTATCACAATGTCATGAGGTGTGGAACGAAAAATGATTTGACAGCTTGTGAAAGTGATATAAAACTTTTAAGCATTGACTGTGATATGTATTAAAAATCACTGCCCTTCCATGCTGTATAATCTGTGCACCAGAAGTAAACTAAAGAGTGGCTGTATACCATTTTAATTTTTATCATTCTGTTGGCTTGATTTTTCTTAAAAGTCTAGGTTTAGAACAAGGGTTGGATGCTCATTAACTCAAGGTGTTCTTTAAAACTGGGCACTTAAAGCTTTTAATTTGCATATTAGGTCCTTAATTTGGAACAAATTAATGAGTTTTTAACAGCTATCTAACTTGAAATAAATCACTAAAAATCATATTTTTGCCAAGGAAATGTTTTTTTGTCTGTTGGCTTGCTTTAAAAAAAAAATGGTCTAGGTAACAGGATTAAAACACTCCTTAAAAACTCCTTAACTGTATCCCTTGACATACAAATAAAATGGAATTGGATGTGTCTGAAAATACTCTGAAGAATTTTGTGCAAGTTGAAAAAAAAGAGAATGTTTTGTTTTGTAACATGTATGTAGTTCATATGGGATGTTAATAGACAATAATTAAGTAATAGTATAAAATAAATTACCCTCATTTCCTGCGTATAATTCGCAGGTAATACGTTAAAAAGTTTAAATTTCCTTCTAATGCGTATTATCTGATGTTAAATTATTTTTATAATAAAATTTACAAATATCTTTCATAAAGAATAATAGATGACAGATTGAGGATTAAAAATTCTTTTCAGCCGAGTACAGCGGTTTGGATAAAAATACCCGTTTAAATTTATATAGTTTATTTTGTATATGTATTTCCATCACATTGTTCACTTTTAGCTGGCCATACGGCGCCATAACTGCAGTATAAAATATTAATACACATTGCAAAAAACCATATTAAATTAAAATGAAAAGATGCATTTTAAGAATTCTAAATTTTAATATCTTTTTTATTTAAATACGGGTTCGAATAATTAAGAACTTTCTACTACGTGAGATATATTTGGAGGGCGTTTGATGAAAAAGTGAAATTATTAATTGAAATAGCCCACTTGCTTATGAGTTCTTTTTATGATTTTGAATTCTTTTATGGTTTTTTGTTTATCAATGAAGGGTTTATTGCTCATTTGAAGATTTACAAAATAAATGATTCAGAAAAGAGTGTGTGTCAGTATTGGTGGTGTTTTTCATAGTTTAAATGCTTTTAGGAAAGTAGCATTAACTGCATTTTTTTATGAATGTTATTAGGAAGATGAGTACAGTAGAACCTCAGTATAACGACCCCTTGTGGGACCAACATCATAGGGTCGTTGTAATGAATTGAAAAAATAATTTTTAAAAAAATTGAGCAAAGAAATGATGCAACAGTACATACCTAGAGAACACTTCTATTTATTTGTATTTCCATTACTGAATTTTTGAAAAAAAAAAAAAGTCTTTGATTGAAGCCGGTTTCAAGTTCATTTAGGAATTATTCATTATCACTGATTCCATATCCATTTGATTTTGAAGGAAATTGTCCCTCAAAATATGGACGCAAGACATTTGAAGGCTTCATTTTCAAAAGCTTAGATGATTTCTTTTCCGTCGTCGGAATTGAATCGAATTGAAGTTGCACCAGAGTACAATAATTTTGAAATAGCCCACTTGCTTATGAGTTCTGCAGACTAAAATGGGCAGTCGCTCTAACGAAAAATAATACGCTTGGGGTTGTTGTAATGATTCAAAATGAACATATTTCCTATGGTAAAATAATTGGGACTTTTTAAGAGGGTCGTTAAAAAGAGGTTGTACTGTATTTCTCTTTATAAACATGTTATGTTTCTCAGAACTGCATAATGATGCTATAATTTCTTATGTGAGATAGTTTTTAAAAAAATTGAAACATTTTACAGTTGAATTATTTTATTTTTCATGTCAAACGGGTGAAAAATGCGTGTGATGTCATGTTTTGTTTACATTCTGTTATAACGTTGAAGCATTTGCTATTTGTTGTCATTATTTAGATCTTTTAAATTCTTTATCTTTGTTATATATTATCTCTTATAATATTTATATCATTGCAAAGAACAAATAAAATTGTGGTTATGAATATTTATTTATTATACAATCATGGATAGGAAATGTATTATAATACTTATGGGCCATTTTAAAGCATTTTTTAATTCTAAGTCATCATGCTCAATTTAGTTATTTTATGCTTCCAATAAGTATGATCTTAGATTTTTGAAAATGTTGAATAAAATCAAATTTTGGCAATTTTTCAAATATTTGTTGTGATTTATTAGTGAGGAGTCACGTCGAGTGTTTCTAGCCTTTTCACTCAAAATTATCTAAACTTAAAATATACCTTTAAAAAAAAGCAGGGGAGGCTTGCAGTTTTTAAATAGGATTCACAAAAGAAAATTCGAAAAATGAACTATGCAACTGTGGCATAAATGACAAGTTAAAATACATTTTCTCTTTCACATTTTAAAGGTAAACTCCCCAAAGGTCACCAATATAGCAAATGGAAACAAACACAAAAGGGGTAGAAAAACAATGCAACTATAGAAAAAATTCATTCTCAGAATTTTTTTTTTTTTTTTTAAGGAATCAATAACATTCTGGTTGAATTTAAGTATATAATTTATCAGGTTTTTAAAACATTTACTCTCTCTTTAAAGCACTGAGAAGCATCTCTCAGGCTTGCATTTCAGTCACTTTATTTTACAATTGATCACTTTTAGTCACTGTTTTAAGTAAACAATCACTTTTTTCATGGTGTATCGCAGCAAAAGTCTGTTGATGAAAAAAGAAAATCTGAATTAATAACAAAATATTTTAATATAAGAGAAAAATGTGGTGCTCTTATCATATTTTTCTTATTAAAATGTAATTAGTCATGCAGTTTCCAGAACTGGGTGATTTTGAAAAGTCGTAAAGAAGTTCCTGAAATCTATATTTGTACTGAAATGTGCATTTAATACATTAAAGTAGTTTACGTCAAAGCACACATTTCTCTTTTTCTTCACAATTTTTGTTTAGACACTCTAATCTAGCTATGTACATATTTCGAAACATCATTAATATATGCAGAAAATTGCGATTATAAAATTAATATATTTATGTATTCAAATATAATTTATAGATTTTCTTGAATAAAAAGCAATGTGGAGTTGTGTTAAACAAAATTTTTAACCTTTTTTGTATTTGACGCCAAAAATCATGTCTTGCATGAATCATTTGATTTAGAGTTAAAATAAATAGAAAAATCTTAATAGCATCTGTAATCAAGAGGAGAAAAATCGCTTTTTTTATTCAATGTTTAGTCACTTATTCTGTATTATTTGTCACTTTTCTCACCTTTTTGAAAGTACCTCAGCAGTTGCAAGCCTGATCAAATACCATTAACTGTTTAAACTATTTCGTTGAAAATGAATATCGAAAAACGAGGGGGGGGGGGGCAGTTAGTTAATTGAACATGCCAAACAACGCGAGACTGGACGAGAGATAACAGAAAAAACGCGATCTCTCACTCACTGAAAATGTTCGAATGGAATGGCGTGATCGCCTGATCCCTTCCCCCATACATCCTGTTTTCAAGGATATATCTACGTCCTGAAAATGAAGGCTATGACCAGAGGGTAAATCTCTGCTCTTCGCGGGTTCGAATCCCACTGTTGGCATGGATATTCGTAGCCTGTCAGAGTTGGCTTTAAGCAGTAGGTCTCGGTCCAGACCGTAGCATTCTAAAACAAACCTGAAAATCGTCAAAAATAGTGTATTTAATATTGTTTAATTTGTAAATCTATTTATTCGTTTTTCTTTGTGGGTGGACGCGTCGCCGCCGCTGATGGGAGTGACCGAGGGGCAGTCGGATCCGAAAATTATAAAGAGCAGTTTCTTTTCCGGAAATATAAAAATTTTCGGAAAAATCTGTTTCTAAAATAAACTGTCCAAGGGCTGTGAACAACTGCGCCCAAGTTATCCGTTTTTAGGTCAGTTGCGCCCAGTCGCAAATTATTCCGTTGCTCAAAAAAATTCGTTCTAGCTCGAACTAATAAAAAGAATTTAAGAAAATATCTTGTATTTTGTTTATATCTTCTGTAACATCTATCTCGATTCTGAGAATTGGCTGATCCTTTTTCATTTTGTTCCTTGGACTGCGTGCCGCGGAACCCCGAATTGAAATCCTATTTTTCTTTGCCATACATTTTTAACGCTTCGAAATAGTAATAGGTGGCAGAGCTACACTTAATTATTTTTTCTTCTTTGAAATGTACGTCTATAAACTTGCTTTGAATTGAATTTGATTTTCGCGTTTACGACCCCAAATAAAATTACCGAAACAAAACTTATAACTCTTGCGTTGATAATTACTCTCACACCGTGCAACGGTTCCAACTTTCTCCTTTCCCCGAAGAATGTCAAACTTGTTTTCACATTTGTAAGATTCGTAGGAATTTCATTGCTCGGTTAAAGGAAAACCCTTGGTTAGCAGGAGTCAACTGAACCTAGATGTGCTAATTTTTCCACGAGTTGCTGGCCATGGGTAGGATACCACGCCACGTGTGATTGGTTTGCGGTCTACCTTTTTTGCTCATGAGAAGCCGATTCTGAACGGCTATGAACATCCATGCCACAGTGGGACCCCACGGGCACGAAAATGGAGTCGATTGCTTGAAACACATTAAGTGGGGAAAAACTGCAAACCTACGCTACCATCGGTGAGTTTTAATAAATGATTGTGCGGGGTCATTGTTCCACTCTACTGTGCCCTATTTACTTTAGTTTTACTGTTACTGACCTGATAATGAATTCCCTCGTCGAACCTGGTGTTCTTTCTATCCTATGGGTTATTGCCTATTTATAAGACAGATTATTAGCAACGTACTACTATAAACCATTCATTCATCTCATCCATTGAAATTATTTTTAATTCTGTGCACCACAGAGCTTGTGAGTGTGACAAGGTAGTAAATAAAAAAAAAAGTGGGCTGTTTTAGGTCCTTCAAAGTCCTTCATTTTTAGCATGGCTAAACAGAGATCATAATGATGGCGTAAAATGAAAATGGGGTGTTTTTGATTTCGAATATTACTTTAATGCTCATTTCTTAAATATGTTTGAGTTATCATTTTTATAGGACTGTAATGATAACTTGTCGCTATAAATTTGCATGGGGGTGGAGGGCACAGAAATTGGATTGTGCCCTGGCCACAAAAGTATCTTAGACGGGCCCTGGTGGCATCAACGTCCTAACCACTGGGCCACGTGATCTGGGGACTGATAAAAATAGTGTCTTAGCTCGGCTTTTCCCACTCCTTTGTAAAAAGGATTTTTTTGCATAAAACGAAACAAATAAGGCGAGGTATACCGTGACCTTCGAGAACCCCAACTCTATTGTGACTTCACTTAAGTGAGATCTCCCCCATGTAAACAACCTAGTCCAAATCCCAAGAGCAATAAGGTGGATTTATGTATTTTTATGCTTAAATTTACATTGTAACTTAACATTTTAGTAAAGGATTTAATGAAAGAGTAATGAATGGTTAAAAAGAATTTCATCGTGCTATTTATAGAAAATTTTAAACAAGTATTCATAATTGAACACAGTATTACTTTCAGCTATTAAAACATAAATTAAAATGCGAATTTAAAAACTTTTTTAAATTAACACACAAAAGATATTTTTTACACATGTCAAGCAACACACTTCTCAGGCTTAAGAAAAATCCGTTACAAAAAGATATCTCGGGCTTCTAAAGGCACTTTTCTTCCAAAGATAAATCCATTGTCTTTAAACCATCTCGATTGCCCTGGAGGAACACCCATGGATGATTAACTTCTTCTTAGACAAAGCGTTGCCGGTGGGTTGCTTCCTCTGGGGGGAACTGGAGACTTTCAGAGACACGCTATTCAGTGGTTCCATGACCTCTCTGGTGACCACCATTTCTACGTCACAGCACAGTCGCCACATGACTAGGAAAGATCCTATGACCACCACCAGAGTGGCAACGACGAGACCGAGCAGTGTTCCCATAGTGAACCTGTGAATCCTGATTAAGTTGTTGATTGAACTCCGGTTACGATCCTCCGTTGTCAGGTTACTGCTGTCGTCGTGCTTGTAGCCTTCATACTCTGCCGAAAAGAACAAGTTAGATTTATTACTAAAAGTTTGGCTTGTGGCGGTGCAAATGCCATTCATTATTAGAATTGTTTTAAAACCTAGGATAAACCCCATAATAACTTCAAATTATAAATGAAATCAGAACACATTTCACGACTTTCGGCTTTTGTCCACTTAATGATCTTTGTGTTCATCTAAGTGTACAGAATATTTCTCTTTATGTTAGAAGTTTAAGGTATCAAAAATTATTTCTGGTAGTTGTTTCTGTTATCCTAATTTAAATAATAAACAAGGATTGTTAACTTTTAGGAATATAACCTCTTTAGACAAAATCTTTATTCCTCTTAGACTGTTTTTTCTAAAATTGGTTTGACGCAAGAACAGGTAACCCCCGCCAAATGGGCGATAAAGCTCTAATCTTGGCAACCTAATAGTTTTCTTCCGATCTTGCAGTGTCCAAAGAATTTTATATTTTATTATTTATATTATTTTGGCATTTGTTATTTATATTATTTTGGCATTTGTTATTTATATTATTTTGGTATTCGGCTATCTATGCGCAACCTTTTGTTACATATTAAAGGCGCCAAAATCTTATTTGTTATTAATTTTGAGAAATGAAATGGATTGGCCAAAAGCATGGTAAACAACGGCGATTTTACCGAATATTCGAGCCAGTTAGACTAGTATTAAACCATTTCCGTTTAAATGTGACTTTTTACTGGTTTGCGGTTCAATTCCGTTGCGTTTGGTAGTCAAAACTACAAATGAATTCAGTCTATAAATTCGTGCTTTGTATACGTCGCCAAATACACCAAGGGGCAGTCTATTACCAAACATAAATATCTAGATCAATGCCGAATTCATCAGATAGTCACAATGAAACTGCAAACTGCGTGGAAATAACTTTATCGCATATTTTTTATCCTCATTGAATCGATGAACTACAAGAAAACTTCTACATTGCATGATGAAGAAAATGCTACGAGCAACTCACCAACAAGAATCCCAGTTCCGGCCGTCATGTTTTGGCTATATTTTATTCAAAGTGGTCGCCAATGTGACGCCATCAGGTTTATACACGAGTTCGAATCCTATTTCAAACAGAAGGGGTTTGAGGTATCCGTCTACGTTAAAAACGTCATTTTTTGCCAAAAATCATAATTTTTATTTATTTCTCTATTGTAAAATTTCAACTTTTAGACTTCTAAATCTGTTTTTGTTTTGTCTCTACGGCATCTTAAAGAAAAGTGACAGTTGTTTAAACATTAGTGACAGCTGCCCAAACAAAACGGAAGTACCCACTTCGGAACCGGAAGTGGTGAATTGAAAGCCTTTGAACGAGCATTTTTGGGACAAAACTTTTCAAATTTTCATCACGATTAGTTTAAACATTTTTCTAGTATATTTAATAATTAGCAACTCGTCAATTAGAAAGTTTGGGGAATTTTAAACATGTTTTTTTCATTTTTTAACAGTTAAAGTGGCTTTCCTAAACTTCAAATGCGTTTTTCTCGGAACGGTATTTTTAATAAAATGTCGAAACTCGAAATGGGATTTCTCAAAAAGTTCTAAAAATATTTTGTAGAAAATAATTATGAATGCTTTTGATAGTATTTACGAGTGAACGACCTGAAAGCTTTCAAATTGGATCATTTTTAAGGATGTTACACTCGTAGTTAGATATAAAGGTAACGAAAATTCGTTAAAAATTCAATGTGTACGATTTTGAAAAACTAACATTTTTTTACCAAATGTAAATTAACCAAAGATTGTAGGTAATTCACTAGTCCAGTGTGTAAGAAATGGGTTGCGTCAAAAAATATTCAAATAATTTATTAAAAAAATTAGACCTTTTGAAAAAACCCGATTTTTTTTTTTTTTACTGAATTTTCTTCATTTATCAGAAATTTTATAAAAACTTCTCCAAGAATAAATTTTTTAAGTGCCATTCTCTATGATAATATAAAAAATAAATCATGTAAAAACATGAACTCGTTTCTACATTTGAAGAAGAAAAGTTCTCCGTAGAGGGATACTTTAATATCTTGGTAAAATGAATACAACTTTTAATTTATTGTAAGTACACTTTTGTGCTGCTTTATTCAACAAACCAGTGCAGCAAAATTTTACAATAGTTAAAAATTAAGCAAACTATAAGCATCACTGGCTTACATTGAAGCTAACATTGCCAAAACACTTTCTGTTAAAACTATCAAGGGACTATAAGGTGATTTTTAGAAATTGTTCGCTTAAAATCGTTTCCCCCAAAATAAAGGCGCAGATGGACACCCCCCACCTTATTGCGGGACAGTCCTAAAAGAAGGTCAAGGATGCTAGAATGAGGAATTTGCACATACGGGGGATTCGAACAACTTAGTATTTTTCTGATAATTCCAGACTCCTAAATTCCAAAAATGTTCTCAAAATTGTAAAAAAAAAAACTGGGTCCATCATATTAAATAAATTATTTTTAAAGTTAAGCAAAAATCACGTGACATCAGAACGTTCCGTGATGGGTTGTGACGTCATCGTTCACGTTGTCCAGTATTTTCTTATTGCTAGTAAGCTCGCACTATTTTCCGATTTTGTTTTTGCAAGTTCTTGGAATTTTCTAGCTATCAAAATTTATTTTTATTCAAACCTGAAGGTTTATTTTATCGATCTCGATAGTTTAATTATCTCAGTTAGTTATAAATGTTTCTCCTACCAAAGGACAGTCGGGCAACCTCCCAAAATTGACATGATGTCAATGTTTTCGTTCTTGGGAAAAAAACACGTATTTTATGGGAGCAGAAATACGTTCGAATTAAAACACAAAGGTATGTAAAATCATTTATGTATTTATCCAATTTTACTTAAGACGTATTAATATTTTATTCATGCTAATCCCAGCTCTTCTGTTTGTAAACAGACAAGTCAAATAAATATACATATAACATATACACACACATTTGTAGTATCATCGCTTTTTATAGAGATGGATGTAATATTAAAATAAAAATTAGAGGAGGTATTTACTGTGGGAGGTCCCCTCGTGTTGCAAAAAGTAGACCGTAGCGCTCCAAAACCAAACCAAACCAATTCTTAGATATTTTAAATTTGATGAAAAGAAATATAAAATCTTTAAAAGTCTTTACTTAATTATTTATACATTTTTAAATAGCAATACAATTTTATTGCCTTTAATATTAATGTTAAATTAAAAAATGTATAAAGTTACTGAAATTAAATTTAATTTTTGTAGTAATATCATTATTATTTTAAAAATATTATATACTTTTTTTTCAAATTAGTCACCCAGTTAACCGAAAAATATCACTGTGAATGGATACACATACGAAAGAATGCATCTCTGAAGAAAATATTTATACCTTGAAAATTAGTAATTACCTTGATATATATAATAATATTAGATATAGATATAGATATAGCTTGATATAGATAATATTAATACCTTGAAAATACATAATCTTCCCCTCCCCCGATTTATTTATTAGATAATTACATGCTTTAGATATTTATATGCTTTATCACACATTTATTGTATTTGAAATCTGCGATAATACTCGAAAATGAACAGTTTTAAAAGTTAAATAGCACTGGTTAATCAACAGTCCTTTTAAAGGTATAGATGTATTTTTATATACTTTAATTGTTCTAAATTGGTAATATTTAAACAAAAGCAAACCTTTGCTTACCGAAAAATGGTCTTCACAAACCCATAGAGATGATTTATAGAATAATTTGGGGTTTCATTTCTCATCCCTTTTCATCGCATTTGTCCGGATTGTATGCGGATCTTTGGGAGCGCTGAAAAATATCTTCTCATCGCCATTAGTTGTTGTATTTTTACAGAGTGGCACAATACAGTATTTAGAATATGATTTTTTAATGCCAGACATAATAAAAAAATTTCTATTATATGCGATACTTTACACAGAAATAAATTTAAAAGTCGCCTTTTAACATGTAAACAACACAGGCGGTCGGTGTTTCCGCGAACGATGACGTCACAAACTCGGCGGAGGAAAAGTATCGTTTTTGAGAGACGTTAAAGAGTCCGCTATAAAGCCCATTAGAAATCACTAACTACGCCCCCAAATAAAAGAAAAATAAGTACTGCTCTGCTTACTTTTTGGTCTTCTATTGTTTAAAATTAAAATTAGAAAACGTAAAAATTCATTTGAGAGTCGCTTACCCGTTACTTTGCAGCAGGAATTTCCAAACACCACGAACAGCGAAATTAGAAAAGGAAGCACCGCCATCGTGGAGTCTGAAAAGGAGAAACAAAAACTGAATGTTAGGAAGGAATCATTTGTTATATGTGACTTATTTAGCAGCATTGCTACGGGCCTGCCCATTAATGAGATCTCAGCCCCTCCAATTATGAGATTGAGCTACAAAAGGATTCACCATTTTGTACGACGCGCATCCAGAAAGTAAGTTTCCCGATGTTATCCCCTTTTTAGCCGTGTCCATTGCGCGTGCGTAACAGATCTATGACGTATCAAACATATGCCAGCTGGACAAGTCCCGATTCGTGCCAGTAGCAGTGGTCAGAAATGGAAAGTTGGATTCCTTCTCCCGCCGCCTGCAAGGTGTTCGGTCGGTGATCTGGAATACACAGAGCATTGCGCCCATTCAAATTCATCGTCAGCTCTGTCAGGTCTATGAGCCGAAACGGACACCCGGACACTAAATTCGACGCTTAGGAGCGGCACTGACACTTCTGCTACGGTATCAAGACGATGCAGACGAGTTCCTCGACGGGATCGTCGCGGACCATGAGACTCGGATTTCGCACTTTATCCCGGAAACCGAGCAGCAGTCGATGCATTGGCATCATAGTGGATCTTCAGTCTGGACCCAATTCAAACAGACGCTGTCGGTACGGATAGGGACGTGCACGGTGTTCTGGGACGGGAAGGCTGGTTCCGTTCACGGGTGGCAGAGTTCTACGACAGAAGTATACAAAAGTGGATCCCCCAATACGACAAGTGTCTCCATTCTGGTGGTGGCTATGTCAAAAAATAGCTGAAACATGGCTGTACTGGTTGCCAATAAATAGGTCCGGGAAAGTGTGAGTTATTTTCTTTCTTTTAAAGAGGGAAACTTACTTTCTGGATGCACCTCGTAATAAGGCGATTTCACGCATTAGGGCAAATTCTCAAATTACGAGAATTCTGGCTTTAGTTTCAAACGGAAGGGCAGTTTATTGTTTGTCTATTGGCTGTTGTTAACATGAAAATGAATGGGAAGGGCATTAGAGTAGTTCGTGACGTTGCGACAAATTGCCTTATACGGACACCTGTGAAAAAGTATGACTTATTTTACACCTGCAGTACACCTGCAACAACACTTATTGAACGGGAAGAGGGAGATATCCAACGCTGCATTATTCTATCGAACTGTCTGTGATAAGTTGAAATGTCCAAAGAGAAATGATGGACTGCGTTGAAATGGCAAACCTTTTTGGGTTTGCAAGGAGTACGGTTTAATTTGGAGTGCTACGATCTACTTTTTTTGCGAACATCCATGCCACAGTGGGATTCGAACGCACGAACTCCGGTACCGAAGGGCAGCACCCTAACCAATCGGCCATCGTTCTGCGCAAGGAGTACGGTATCAGCCGTTATGACACAAGAGAATGACCCTCTTTTAAGCACAACAGTGGCCGAAAGTCAAAGCTTCGTTCAACACCACTCCATATATATATATATATATATATATATATATATATATATATATATATATATATATATACATGTATTATATATATATGTGTGTGTGTGTGTGTGTAATGATACTTTTAACACTTTCGGTTCGGATTCTATCTTTCTAGCAAATGTTCCCCAGCAGATTCCTTCCGGTGGCAATAGAGAAAGTGCCTGTTTGTAAACAAACACGAGTGCTGACGACAACTCTAATTTTCGTTGGCAAAACATGGCTTGTTTTCATTCATTGTATCTTATGATCTTCGATATGGATCACGTATACAATAAAACTCAATTTTATTGAAGGGAAGTGGGAGGAAACACCAGAAACTGGCCAAGAGTCATTCAAAATAGATTTTTTTTAGCACAAAATTTTACAATACTTTCGTTCTTTTTGAAATGTTTAGTACGGCTATGCGCACAACAGCTTGTCACCACTTTCAGATAATGGACAAAATTAAAATCCCAAGAACAAGCACGATCCGTAGGAAATTCAAACGTTTTGCCAACGAGGAAGTGGAGCTGACGTTTTTACTGCATCTGACGTCATGCGCACATTCTCTATAGAGTGCGTGACTTGTAGGGGAATACTGGTTGACTGGTACAACAACTATTTAAATAGGTGTCCAGCGTTTGCGAAGACGTTCGTTAGTAAGAGTCAACAGGATAGAACTGCGATCATTGTCCTTCTTGGCAATACTGCAGGGCGGAAATATCTGCTCGAAACTCCCTTCCAGATGAGGTAAACAGCCTGCATTTCATATATACATAGGATAGGCATATATGAAATGAGGCGTTTGCGTTATCTCGAAGTGGAATTCCGAGCCGACAATCTTTCTGGATGATAAGGACTCAACCGAATTGAAGACAAATGGAATCTCAAACTGTCGTCTTTTTTTCACATTCTCTGACTCTCGAAACTGCCAACTCAATTGTCGGAACACATTTTTTGTAGTAGTTTGTACCAGCCAATGGGCGATCACTACAAGTCATGTGGACGACTTCACTTAAGCGTCAGAACTCTATTTTTAGCTATGCAACCGGAAGAAATCTACTAGGAAACTCGAGGACTTTCGGTTGCTAGAATAGAATTACCGGAAAAACAGAATCTGAACCAAAAGTATCTATTTGTGACAAACGAGCGACCATCTACTGACATTCAAACCTCGTTTCGTTTTAGATTTTCATCCAATAAAATAAGAATCTTTTAATTTAATTTTTTCTCAGTTAAATAAAAATAGTGTACCCTTATACTGTCACTTTTATTATAGGAGAAATATTTCTGCCTGTTTTTAAAACTCTTGCCTCGGCAATTTTCGTGAATTGAGAAAAATAAAAGTTTCTACCAAAAAGCATGAATGCATTCATCCACTGCAGACGCCTTTAAAAGAAACAATGCGAAAAAAACAAGCGGCGTTCGTTCAAAATATGTCATAAAAGAAAGAACAACTCCGTGGCAGATTCAGCCAATCACGGAATCGATCAGCGAGGCGTAAAAAAGAGCACTCGGCCTGTCTGCCTTGACAAATTATTGCCACGAGTTATGATATTTTCGAATTTGGGAGAACATAAACAGGTTTAAGTTCGCGAACCATGTATACTTAGACGGAAGAAATACTTCTCTATAAAAGAGAGAATTTATAAAATTTTATATTCGATAAATTTCAAAGAGGAGGGCTTCGATTATTCAATTCTTTTTAAAGTTAGCAAACAAAAGAAATGGTTTTAGAAACAAACTGATAATATGTATAGGTAAACCAGCGGAACTATAATTGCAATAAATTGTAGCCCACTCTTGTTCTTACTTGAAGGAAAAATCGAAGCAACTAGACTATTGGAGTTGTCACACTGAAGAGAACGACGTCAAAGAACTAGAAAGGTACGAAAATGACATCTTACTCTGTCAAAGGATAGAATGGTCATGACAGGGCTCCAGCTAGAAATGTAAAAAACCTGGAATTTAGAAGAGCTGGGAATAAACCCGGAATTTTGGGTATAAATCATTTTAACAATGTTTACATTTATTTTTTCAACAGTGGCTATTTAAGAACTGTCATATGATTTATAATTTTTTTTTTTCGTTTGGCAACATATTTATATATTCAAAAAATAATAGCAATGAGCGTTTAAATGATTTTATAGTAGTACCTATGTCATTAATGACCCCGTTAGTCTTATCCAACACATGACTGGTTGCTTCCATTTTAATGGCTAATATAATAATTATATACATTATTGTTCATCATTATTTATTACGCAAATTGCTTTAGGCTAAACTCTTTCCAGTCCTTTTATAATATAAAAATAAATATCTTTAAATTTAAAATAACAGTTTATTATTTTTGTAATGCATATATTATTTAAAGGTGCCATCCAATGACACTGTTGCATTTTGTGTCCAATTCCTACACACACATTATATATATATATATATATATATATATATATATATATATATATATATATATATATATATATATATGTGTGTGTGTGTGTGTGTGTCAGGTCTAAAAAAGGGGGTAGTTGGAAATGACGTGAGTTATAAGCAATTTTAAAAAGGGAACTCTTTTTTAATAATAAAATAAATGAAAAAGACCCACGCTCGCGTATGCTTTTGGGATCATCCGGTCAGGCGGAAGCATTTTTGAACTATTTGATGAACTTGCAAACAGATAAGATCAGTGAGGGCGTGGACATGAAGCTATCAACACCTATTCCTCGCTTAGCTCCGCCACGAACAATGAAAATGGCGCAGGTTTTGCTTTTAAAAGAAACGATGATTTAATAAACTTATTATTACCAAGAAAGACTGTTTTCCATTCGCCTTAACTCTGGATCAAGACATTATATATATATATATACATATATATATATATATATATATATATATATATGTATATATATATATATATATATAGAGAGAGAGAGAGAGAGAGAGAGAGAGAGATGTTATCCAAGAAAAATAATGGTTTATGGGTTTTGTGACAGTACAGATTATTGTCTAATATTTATGTCATAATAAAAATATTGGATATTTCTCAAAGGAAAAATAGACTCATACTTTCGTGCTAAACGTGATACCTTGCCAAATAGAGTCAGTGAATCCCAATTATTGAATTGTTTTTTCATAGCATATACGAGTTAAATTTTGTGAATATATCCACTTTTGAGTTGTACAACAAACACAGAAAAAATGGTGTTTCTCATTGTGTCATAGGAATGAGCGACTTCAAAATACTTCAAAATTACTTTTTTTTTTTTTTGAAAATTTTCAAAATTTCCTTCCCAAAAAACCCAGTTTTTTTTCACTGCTCTCGGGGTCTAATATTCCCCAACAGTTTTAGGAACATGATTTTATTGCACAAAAATATAACAAATCAATATTAAATATAAATAAATGGCTATTATTAAATATTATATACAACGAAATCCAATTAAAAGCAAATAAATTTTTTTTTCTCAATTTTTTGGCCTCGATTTCTTTTAAAATATCTTGGAATTCGACGTCTTTCAAGAGGTCCACTTGTACCTTTGAAAAGCGTCTTTGCTTCTTAGACACCAGTGTATGTCATCTGATTGAAACTAATCCAACTCCGATCAATTGTTATTCAAAAATCAGAAGGCTGAAGGGAGCTAGCTCTACGTCTCTTACAAATGAATCGGGACAGCCAATTTTGGTGATACACTTCTGGTAGAAAATGGCTTGGCTCACTGGCGCCATCTATTAACTAAAAACCTATTTAAGTAATCGTGAGCTCGTATCGAGGGTTCTTAATACACCGTTTTAAACAGGGAAGGTGAAGCAAATGTGGAAAATGACTAACAATAACTGGTAAAAATATGCCAATTGCACACATTGCATTATTCAAACAATGTTTGTTCTCAGTTTATTGTAATGGACAGTAAATAGCCTGATTGAAGCACGAAAAAATGACTCATGGAAATATTATTCGGTAAATTCCAAGTTCCGGGGGCCCCGCCGCCATGTTTTTGGCACTATTCTTGTACAAGTGGTCGCCAAGTGATGTTTACAATTTGTGTATTAAGTTTATACCCGATTTCAAAGCCTATTTTGAACAAAAAAATGGTTTGAAATTTTGTTGAGATGAGTACAAATTTAAATTTGAGTTTTTAATGTATTTAAAGGCTCTTTTGTACTATTTATTAAACTAAACAGCACGGAATTTTTGCAATAAGTGCAAATTAAGCAAAATATAAGCATTAGTTGGTTATATTTAGGCAATTATGCTTATAAAATATTTAGTTATATTTATAAAATACGGTTGCTATTTAATGAAATTATTTTAAAACTATCAAAAGATTAAAAAGTTATAAAGTACGGTACAAATTACTTCTAGAAATTGTTAGCTTAAACTGGAAATATAAAAACTTAGTAAATGTTTTAAATAAATAATAAATTTTTAGCTTAAAATTCTGAAGATAGTAAGGGAGTGAAATGATTTTTCTTATCTAAGCGAGGTAAAGCTCCCCTCGATCTTCCGTAACAATGACGGTAGAGGGTCGTAATAAAATTACTTTTATTACTTAGCGTATCACTTTTAACAATGTAATACACCATAAAATAATATAGTTTTAAAATATTTTTTCTTCATTTTGTATTAAATTAAGACACACTTTTGAATAAAGTTCAAAAAGCAGTAAATAAAAATATATAAATGTGAATTATAACATCACTTGTTACTCTTCGAAAATTAAGCATACAATATAAAATAAATAAAGCGCTAACCTAATTTAAGTATCCTGAGTTGTTGGTGGATATACACGTTTGATCTGATTTAAAAAATCCTGAAAAGCATCTTGCGGATTTTCATTCATTTTCCTCCACGTAAATTCACAAAGGTACGAACCAAACTGATTTTCACACTTGCGAAGTGAGCGGAAGGGGTGTCTTAATGGACCTCCACAAGCCCCCAATTGTATAAGTGTGAGCTCCAGTATTAAATTTAAAAAACGAAAAAAAATATCACAAGAACTCAGGCAAAATGGGCAAACATCCATAGCACAGCCGACATGGACAAAGGCTTGAAATGGAAGCTAGAAATTCCAAATTCAGCAGTCTTGGAGTATTGTTAGTTACAGGAACCAATAAGGGACAGGAATCAATATTAAAATCACGTGTCATTTCCCCAATACCCTAAAATAAAGGCGCCGATGGACACCCCCACCTTTTTTAGGGGGTGGTGGAAGAGTACGAAAAGAAGAGCAAGGTTTGCCAGAAAATAGGGTACTAGAATTTAGCGATATCTCGCACCGAACTGGGTTTCGGGGGGGCCCCCGAACTGGGAATCAGCCTATTATTCAATATAGTAATTTAGCAGCTTATATTTTTCTATCAAAGAATATTCAAGAAGAATTCATTTTTAATCTTTACTAAGTGAAATAATTATCCAATATTGCTGTATACTTTTGAGAGGAATAGTAAAATTTAATCTCATGAATATTCTTTGATAGAAAAATGTAAGTTTCTAAATTATGATATTGAATAACATTTTTTTGGAACAGTGTTTTTAACTTTAAGGCTTTCAGGCTGTTTACTGCCCATTATGGACAGCTTGAGGAATAAAGTTTATAATGGCAAAAATTGATTTTAAAATAAAAATAAAAAAAATAAAAAAGATTGACATTTAAAAATAAAAATCATATTTAAAAATTGTCAAAGGTGTAAAAAAATATTAGAAGTTAATATTATAAATAAAATAAAATATTAGAAATGATGCAAGCACTTCTCAAGCTCATTTCTTAGCAAAGACTAATTTTATATACTTAAAACGACAAAAACTAACAAAAATAAAAATAAAAAATTTCTAATTCAGGTAACAAAAGATAAAAAGGAGAAAATAGAAAATTGACTGAAAATATTGTCAAAAATATAAATAAAATAATTAAAAAACTGCCCAATTAGTTGAGTAGTTTTAGTTAATATATTAGTGAATAGATGGCGTCAGTGAACCAAGCAATTTCGGAAGTGTAGCACCCAACTTGGCTGTCCCGATCCACTCGTCATCTCTTGGCCCAATAATTGTTTTCGTGGCCAGTCTCTACAACTACTGTGGCATGGATGTTGAGGCGGACTGGAATGATTGACGAAGTCTCGTAAATTTTTACCGTGTCCGAAAGAGGCATTGTGTTTTCGTGTCACATATTTCTACTTTATCGCTCGCCAATTGTTTCCAGGATCTCTTGAGTGGCAGGACGCATGCGTGTTCGCAGTGCTCCTGTAGCAGTTCATCGTGTACACTAGCGTTTCTTAAACTTTTTTCATTCATGATCTCTCTTATTCAGCATTTTCTGCTTGACCATAGAAAATAAATTTAAATAATAAATTAATATCTCCTATATGAGAATAGCCTAAGTTATCTGTCCGTCTGTCTTCGAATTCATGAAGCGTTTGGACCTGGAATGGATACAGGCATCCATATGAGGCGATTTCACGCAGTAGGGCAAATTATGACAATTCTGGCTTTAGTTTCAAAAAGAAGGGCAGTTTATTGTTTGTCTATTGGCTGTTGTAAACATGAAAATGAATGGGAAGGGCATTATAGTAGTTCGTGACGTTGCGACAAATTGCTCTATTGGATTTTCGATGAGTTAGGGTTAGCAAAATTCACAGCGAGTACCCCTTCAACAATTCGGGATCGTTTAATGCCATCATTTTGAGCCCTATTTTCATCGGTTAAGAGCCGGCGATTCAATTTGTCACATAATAAATAGTTAAAAAATAACATTTTTTCTAGCATTATGACGTTATTCTATCTCATTGAATCATTTCTTATTTGAAATTGTTTAAATATCGTCTGCATTATTTTCATGCATTTTATCGCTGAACTTACATATTAGCTAAATAATTTTCTTTTATATTTCGATTAAATAATAGATAGGTACATATGTGACAATTTTAATTTTAATCTTCGCTTATTTTTTGTTGCCATGAAAATTTTATCACCGGTATTCACAACACATTCTTTTCATATAAGTCTAGGAGTCTATTTCACAAACTCATAAATATCTAGCGTTAAGTTATATATATTTGAAAATTAAGAAGTGTGTTTGTGTGTTTGTTTCTTATCCATAACCACACGGTTTGATTCAATGAATTCAACGTGATTCTATACTGCATCCACAGTATCGGAAGACTTTGGAGGAGTACGAAGATAAACTAATTATTGAGGGTGTACCAGATCATTCTCAGCCAAAAAAACAAACCATTTTTTTACCTGCCTCATAGAGTACTTTACAATTCTGTAAAATTAAAAATTTTACTGTGACGGGCTATAGGCTAGTAATATAATAAATACAAGAATAAATATTTCCCCCTTGAATAATTTCATGCCATGCCAACTCTACTTCACTCGTGCAATTATCATTAAAACCTCAACTGGAGGGGTTGGCCAAGAAAATAATGGATTTCTGTATTGAACATTATGAAAAGGACACAAGGGTCATTTTTATGTGCGTGCCATCCGATTTCAGTAACGAATTACGAATGGAGCCATTTTTTTGGAACGTCTGTAATATTTTCATCCCTTAACCTTATTAAAATTTCTGTAGAACACTGAAAATGTTACAATCATGACAAACATTTGTTTGTACATGGCTTACGGGATTCGAACATGCGATGCGGAAGGGTAGCGCCCTAATCATTCGGCCGTCTCATAAATAGAAAGGGGGGTGAAAATTGAAACGATCAGTCCTTGAATTTAGTACGATACGAAGGTCGTTTAAAAACTACAGGCTTGCAATTCCATCACTTTTCTTACCTTTAGTCACTTTTTTTACAATTGATCACTTTTTTCATGGTGTATCCAATGTCGACATCAGAAACGCCGTTCGAATCACTGTCTTAGAATTTATACGAATTAGTTTCCTGTTTCATTCCTCTTAACAATAAAAAAGTGTTACAATTGATACGGTTTTCTTTCGAATTCATCTATTTAAAAAATTGTGTTTAACTTCCAAGTAATTTTTTATAATAGGGCAATGTCATGCAGCGTGAGACATCTAAACTCACGACAAATTTAACTTTTCGTTTCAAACGGAAGAGCAAAATATTGATTAACATTGGCCATCATAGAAATACAAATGAGCGAGGAGATGCATTAATGTAGTTAGTGACACTGCGTAAAATTACATTGTATAAATTCGCTTTTACAATTGACGATTAAAACTAACTGTGGATTAGGTAGCTACAATAAGGCAATTTGTCGCAACGTCACGAGCTTCTTCACTGCTCTTCCCATTCATTTTCAGGTGTACAATAGCCAATAGACAAACTGCCTTTCCGTTTGAAACTAAAGCCAGAATTGTCATAAATTGAGATTTGCCCTACTGTGTGAAATCGCCTTATTATACGATAATTAATCGGTTGTTAATTCGTTTTAATCGGTTGATTGATAGCCTTTTAGACTATCAATCTACCGATTATAAAACCGAAATATAATTTTTCATTTTAAAAAATCAGTAATCATTTATTTTTTACTTTTATAACTCTTTATTTAATAATATTAATAATATCTACAATATTTTTATAAGAAGAAAGTAAAATTTGTAATAGGTTTTCTAAATACTTGAAGGGGAAAAAATAATCCTTTAATAATCTTTTTGTCATTTTATCTTATAACAGAATATTAAAATATTTCAAGTTGAGTTGGCAATAGTGGTCACGCTTAGTTTAAAATGGGATTCAATTTTAAGAAGATCTAAACAAGTAAATTCTTAAAAGAGAACAAATCACCGGTAAACGCCCAAAAATTCAATTTTTTTTTTTAGATTTTTAAAATCTTTGGGCATTTCTGAATAATTTAAAATAAACATTACTAAAATATTCAAATTAGAACCTGTCAAACTATACAATTTTCGCGTTTAATATCGCTGTTTTTAAGGAAAGAATATGAGATGTCTTAATTTGTAATATTACATTATCAGTACATAAATACATAAGTAAAATGTATTTTACTGATAATGATGTTTTTTTCAACTTTCTCACGCTGTAAATAAAACACTGTTGCACATATTGATTTCAAATTTTCCCAGTATATACATTATACCCCTACAATGAAACTACCTACTTTTTTTGTTGTTGTTTATTTCATTTGATATTTATAGTATTTGAGAAATGGAATTTTTAAAAATAATTACAACATTTTTGAAAATTCAATTCCTGATGTCCTATTTCTGATGCTTTCAAAAAAATTAAATAAGTGGATATCTAGTAATTATTGTTTACAAAAAAGCAAAAGTTATTAATGAAACTCGCTTTGTGTTGTTGCACAAAGTGTGGTAGAAAATTTTTTAATTTTTTAAACAAGTTCTCAATTTTCAGATTATAAAAAGTCCTTATTCTTTAGAAATAACGTAAATTCAGAAATGCTAATTAAATAAGAACTAGTACCGAATCTCCCATGTACTTATGATAGTAATTAAAATAGATATGATAAAATTAAAAATAAGACCAAATCTTCCATTTAAAGTTGCTTAAACGTAAAGTTCTATCTTAATGATATTTAGAACATTAAAATATTCCATAATTAGTTCTCGGCACTTCATAAAACATGAGAATTAAAATGTAAACTCACTTCCAGATAAAAATTTATCCGTCAGCAAATGAAGGACAGCTTGTTAGACGGAACATTGTAGCCTGTTTCCAAAAATTTTCGCAGTCAGAGCTAGAAAGATTCCAGAAGTGTTCCGCCTCGGTCGAGTGATTTCTAGAAGTCGTCTGCCGAAGCAGCAGATTCAGTCAGCGCCGTTTTACGAGAATTATTCATAAAGAAAAACCGTTTGAATGCCCCGAAATTGCTAGTCTGCGTTGGTGTGAAGGAGAGAACACGTACCTCTGAAGAAACTTACGGGAGTTTACAAAAATTGTTTAATAAATGTATTAAAAATACTTTAAAAAGAAATTTATGCAGAAGACTTCGTTTAACTGTTCCATTTAATAGATATTAAATATTCTATAAGAGGCTAGCAAACTTTCAAAACAGGATAACGTGCTTTTTCCACTAAAATGTTTTGGGTCATCAAAGAAAAAAAAAGGAAAGAAAAATTTGCCAGTAACAAAAGTCATTTACGCACACGTATCTATCTATCTATCTATCTATCTATCTATCTATCTATATATATATATATATATATATATATATATATATATATATATATATATATATATATATATATATATATATATATATATATATATATATATATATATATATATATTGTCCAGGTAAACAAATGGGCTCTGGTCAGCTGTTTTGGCGCGTGCTCGGACAAATAGTCTTCACATAATATGTATATGTATATGTATATATATATAATATGTTTATATATGTATATATCCATATGTATATATGTGCAATTAGAAAAACACGACGCACCAAGAAGGAGTTGGGATGAAAATCGGTCGATGTAATGTACATGTTCAGAAAAACAAATGATTTCAATTTGAAAAAAAAAAAAAAAACTGGAGGATTCATTCAAGTGATAAGAGCTTCACAGAGTGAAATAAATAACGCTTTTTTTCCACCTCTGGCCAGTTATTTGGCTTGGCATGGTTTGATAGAGCTGGCAGATGTCGTGCCAAATTGTGTCCGACTGGCGGTCAAAGTCCCGAGCTGATGGGAGCACACGAACAGCCTTCAATAAGATATTGAAAATTCAATGCATATTTTATTTGTTATAAGTAACTCTGTTGAAAACGAAAGTATTTAGTTTAATTAAGATAAAGAATAACGAATCATGCTCCAATTCGTCTCCTGTCCTGTTCCATTCCTGATGAACCTGAAGATGAGGATCGCCCATTGAAACCGAATCGACTGAATATTGGAGCTTGGGCTTGATACTTCCCGAACCTCACACAGCGATAGATGTCGCTAATGGTTTTCTTGTTGTTATGATAGAACTTCAAGAGTCGTAAAAAAGCAAGGATACCTACACTCGGTGTTAAACAAATCATTCTCTTTTTACTCTAAAAAAGGCTCTCTTTTACCGACAAATAAACGCCATTTTTATCATAACATCAACTTCAGAAAAGAATTCCAAACTCTAAAAAAAAAACAATAATAACGTTGCCATTTTTTTAAACACAAACTTTTAGAAAACATAAGTAATATAATAATCACATCTAGTAACTATAGTAACCAATCACAAAATATAACGTAAAGGGGAAATATTAGTGTCAAAATATTTTACACTAGGCTTTGAGCGAACTCTTAAAACGTTTTGTTTTATTGTAAATATTAATAAACTTTGTGTTTAGGTAATGTTACGTCTTTAAAAGGCGACATCCCGAGATTCTCGGCTCACCGAAACGCAATCTATGAAATTAGAAGGTCTTGAAAGACTGGCAAGAAACAAACAATAGACTAAAATCACGTGAATCTACAATCAGTTGTTTCTTTACCAATATATCAATTACTTTAGTTATATAACAGTTTCAAATTTGTAAATTTTTACATGTTACTTCAAAATTCATGACTATTTTTAAAGTCATAAGTATATATAAATTTAACACATCTTTCTTTTTGATTTGCTTTTTTTATAGTACAGTGTATTAAACACTTTACACTGAAAATAAAGTTACAACTATACAAATTTATTAATATGACATGTATTTATTATTTGACATTTATATGATAATTCCCCTTCAAATATTAAAATTTTTGTGATACGTTGATCCAGAAGTTTGTTTATAAGTTCTGTAATTATGGGAGAATAAATTGTAATACTAAATAAAATGGAATTTAACTGTCGAAATAGATTGATTATTAAGAACAATTAAATAAAAATAAAGATCTTATCTAAGAAAAAAAGATTGAAATTTCTTTCATGTAATATATATATTGTTTCTTCATTGTTTTTATATGAATACTATTGCATTCTTAAAATGAAATTATTTCCAAAATTTACAGTCCTAATTCTTTTGTCATTGGTTTTGCATTTCACCTTCAGTATCAATGAATAGTCTTTTTGACACTCATGTTTCTGAAAAACAATACAAATTTACCAGATTATTAAAAAGTAAACGAACTAGAGAAACAGGTGATTATGTTACTTTTTCATAACTGAGGCACTTTAAGTTGTCATCAATTTAAGAAAAATACTCAAAAGTTTATTACTGCATATACTTATGCTTTAAAAAGTATGTCTGTCGAAAATCAGAATGAAGATATTCTTTAAAGCCCAATTTATATATTTTTGATATTTTATTCACAAAATTACAGAAAATTGTCTCAAATAGTATAACAGCCATTTTCTTGTAAATATAGCCAGAGCTCAGACAAACTTCGTGGTTTGGAACAGGAGTTATAAGTACTTTCAGCAAATAAACAACAGCATTGATTACCTTTTAATTAAAACACATCTGAAAGGGAAAACATAAGCCAAATCAATAGAAGAAATTAAATTCACTAACAAAATCAAAGTGCTGGCATAAAAATATCATATAATAATATATTTATACAACTTCAAAGTTATTATTTTTATTACGAACTTAAACCAATATTCCTCATGCAAATTCATATGAATATGACTGCATAATTCAAGGTAACTAATTAACATAATAGCTTAAAAACAAGAAATACTGCACTATCTACCAATAAGTATTTGGACACCTATGCAAATGGCTCTATCTGCGGTCCTGAGGTATGTCTAGAGATGTAAAAAAAACCCGGAATTTTGAAGAGGTGGAAATAAACCCGGAATTTGGGGAAGAAATCATTTTAACAATGTTTACATTTATTTTTTTCAACAGTGGCTATTTAAGAACTAGCATATTATTTCCAAGAAATTTTATTTTTACTTTTGGCTATATATATATATATATATGCTCAAGAAATAATAGCAATGAGCATTTAAATGATTTTATAGTAGTACTTATATAATTAATTACCTTGTTAGTCTTATCAAACACATAACTGGTTGCTTCATTTTAATTGCTAATATAATGATTATATACATTTTCGACCGTTATTTATTATGTAAATCGCTTTATGATAAACTTTTTTTCCCTCCTTTTATAAAAAAAAAAAAAAATATCTTTAAATTTAAAATAAGAGTTTATTATTTTTTGTAATGCATATATCATTTAAAGGTGTAATCAAATGACACTGTTGCACTTTGTGTCCAATTCCTACACACACACACACATTATGTATATATATATATATATATATATATATATATATATATATATATATATATATATATATATATATATATATATATATATTGGGTTGACAACTATGTAATTGCGGATTTTCTTTAGAAAATCGAAGACAATTTTTTCATGGAACTAAATAACTTTATTCTGTAAAGTATTTCCCATTTTAATCAATGACCTTTTGCCATCTTTCAGGCAACATCATAATCCCACGTTCATAAAACTTCTGGATTATATTAGCAAAAAACTGAATCAGGTATGATTTTACATCATCATCATTATTGAAATTTTTACCATTCAAGAAGTTTTGTAAATATCGAAACAAAAAGTAATCAGATGGTGCAAGATCAAGACGAAATGGTGGATGTGTCAAAACATCTGAACCAAGCTCTCATATTTTTTTCCGAGTGACCAAACATGTGTATGGCTTTCCATTGCTATGATGGAATACAACACCTTTTCGATTTGTCAATTCGGGCAGCTTTTTATCAACTGCATTGTTTAATTTCGTTAGTTGTTTAATTTAGACATCAGAATTGATCGTTCGGTTAGGTGGTAAGAGTTCAAAGCAGACAATTCCTTTGTAATCCCACCAAACTGATAACAAAACCTTCTTTTGATGAGTATCAGCTTTTGATGTTGTTTGAGTGTGTTCACCTGGCCTGCTCCAGGATCTTTTCCACTTGATATTGTTGTAAACAACCCAATTTTCATCGCCAGTTATCAGTAGTTTTAAAAATGGATCATTTTCATTACGTTTCTTTAGCAAATCGCAGCTGTTAATGTGTTGCGTTAAATGCGTTTCTTTCAGTTCGTGAGGAACACATGTGTCGAGTTTTTGAACATAGCCAAGTTGTTTTAAGTGATGTCTGTGATACATAAGGCTTCTCTGCAATCTCATGTGTTGTACTGTGACGATACGAATCGATTATTGCTTTGATTTGGGCGTCATCAACTTCAAATGGACGACCAGAGCGTTTTTCAACTTTGAGTGACAAATCACCAGAACGAAATTTGGCAAACCAATTTTGACACTGTCGTTCTTTTAAGGCTTCGTCACCATAAACATCACATAACTTTTTATGAGCTTCCGATGCGTTTTTCCCCTTGCGGAAATAAAAAAGCAAAATATGACGAAAATGTTCCTTTTGATTTTCCATTCTGGAACGAAGGCCAATCGAAAACTACACAACCGATAAAAAAACTTTTTTTACTAATTGACAGCTAAATTGCCAACTATCAAAGAACAAAATGTGTTTTACA